>DWQW01008192.1:0-14205 GCA_018249695.1 Heliconius erato demophoon
TGTGTACGGCCAAACGCGCAGCTGTGCTGACGTTTCGCCGTCTCATCAATGCAGCTAAGGCTCCGTTAACCTTGTTACCGGCAGCAATACGCCTTTCCACATCCATCTCGTATCTTCCATCTCTACTTAACATACTTCCCATGTATACTACTTCATTCACCTGTTCTAATATCTTACTATTTACACTGATCTTGCATTCCGTCCTTTCTTCATCTCTTTCAAAAATCAGAACCTTTGTCTTATTCACATTGAGGCTTAGACCATTATATTCACACCCTTCTTTCAGGGTGGTGACCAATGCCTGCAACTCGCATTCTGATGATGCAATAAGCACTGCATCATCTGCGTACAGCAGGCAATTCACATTCAGGTCACTTACTTTCACTCCCATATCACTTTGTTTCACTCCTTGTACAACATTATAGGTAATTGTAGTAAAGTAAATGTGGCATTAGAAAAGATGTTTTTTTATATCTACTTATGAATCTCAACACTCTGATGAGCTTAAAGTTATACTTAAAATATAAAAATGTTACTTTGGTAGTAACTTTGAGGCCAATCGCGGCGCACCGGCACGAAGTGTGACTGTAAAACGGGCTGGTTGTGGGTTCGATCTCCACTCGAGAAGATGAAATAGGTACTTAAATTTATATTTCCATTTCTTAGCTCTGGTGTCGAGGCAAAGCGCCGCGTTGATTTCTGCCACTTAACACGCAATGCCTCCAGAATTCGGCAGAAAGTGGGGAACGAAGTGTCTTACACATAAGTTCCCTCTGCCGTGTGCGGTATATAGCGTGAAGCTGGTAGTAACTTTGAGACGTAAAATGAATGAGATAAGAAACGTCATTTTTTCTGTTCCCGTAGGTATTTCAATAAAATCCTCTCTTGGTGCTTCGCTACACTTACCTAAATGCCAAATTTCAGCTTTCTATAATTTTATAGTTTCGTCTTCCGTTTGACAACGGACAACAACTTGGATGACGCCAATACAAAAAATTATATTTATAGATAACTACTAAAAACAATAAGCAAAATTTCGTCAAGTGGGACCCACTACCTGTACGCGTGTACAGTCGCACGCTTATGCCCTTGCGCTAATACTGTACTATAAGTAATCTATAATTTCATTTATTATTTATTATTACAATATTATTACATTACAATATTATTTTCCACTGTTAGTTTTTTGTTTAAGTTTGTGCATATGGTTGTTTTTATTTATTATTTATTTTTTATTATGCATTACTTTATTGTTTCAAAATATAATTTATTCTTACCTGATGTCCTGACTTTGACAAATGGTTGACAACACCGTCTCCAAGAATTGAGTGACTCTTACCCGGGAAAGGACTAACGACCAATATCTTATATGCTTCAGCATAATATGATCCTACAAGGATAGCCAGGAGAAGATGACTTATCATTGTTTCAAGTAAATCTGTGAATATAAGAAACATTTATTATTTATATGTCATTTTCAAGACCAGTCGTGGTGCAAGACTGGCCAAGATTACACGAAAATCATAGGAACTGACTTAAAAAAAATTAAAATATTTATTATATATATAAAAATCCTGTTTTAAAATTCGTTTACACAAAATTTTATGTTTCGGTTGGGTCACTTTCTTTATGATGGTGTAATATTATTTTCAATAACTTAATTATACCATCTAAAGAAAAAGTCCTAATCCATTTTTTTTATTTTCTAGAAATCGCCACAGGATCAAATTTAAGGCAAATTTAAAGTTATAATAATTTTAACATACTTGCATTCGCAATATGCGATATTTATTGTAAAAAAAAATCAAAACAATCACTGTACACCGTCTTACAGATTTCAATAATAATAAGTGACTAAAGTAAATAAATTTCATACATTCATATCATAAAAGACATGTCCATGTGATAAGAAAGATAATATAGCTCTATATAATTATAACATTTATTATCTGAAGTACGACGTTATCACTTGTTTAGATGGATGGAAAAACGGAAAAGTAGTTTAATAGACAAAGCAAACAAGTCCAGAGGAACTACAGGTGCTTTGTCAGCCTTTAAGGTGGAGATAGACGTGCTTTTTGAAGGTCGTACGTCGTATCGACCTGGAAACACTGCCGCAGGTAGATCATTCCACAGTGGCGTGGGCGTGAAGGGCAAATCCTACGGCACCGCATAGTAGTGGAGTGCCATGTATCCAGATTGTGTGGTTGGTATTTGAGTTTTTAACGTACTGTTGGATTAATAAATTCGGCGACAAGTAACAGGTGAAACAATTTCCTAGTGCACTTCCCATGATAAGTGCGATAGAGAACGCACAGCGAAGAGACAGAGCCAAAGTGTCAATACTTTCACAGATCATTGGGTCCCCAATGATTCAAACAGTTCTACGTTGTATAGTTTGAAGTTTAAACTGATACTGGGTTGTACCAGCCTAGACCATACGAGTATAAATTATTTATATTTTTCTGCTCTGGTAAATCAAAATGCATCTCAAATATAAGTGGAAAGTAAAGTAGGTACACAGAGTCCTGACACGAGGTGATTTGAAGTTTGAACTCACTCGCTCTTTTAAAGTATAATTCATTATAAATAAATTTAATTGTGTAAAAAATATTTATCTGTATCTTAATGTATTAACATTGATATTACACTTGAGAAAATATGTGGTCAGAATTTAAATGTATACAGATTATTTATTGAGAAACATGTATATTTGTATATAGATAAGAAAAAAAATTCGCAATCGCTTAAAAACATTAAGTTTCATTAACAACAATTTTAGAGACGGTCGTGGCGCAGTGGCACAAACGTGTGACTGTAATCGCGACGGTTATGGATTTGATTCCTATCCAGACGAATGAATTATTTAATATTATCAATCCTTCGCTGCGCTTTGCCTTGTCTTGTCTTGTTTGACCAGAACAAGTCACAGCGCTGCGTTGAGTTCCGCCACTTAACACGGCATATAAATATAACATTAAGTTATGTGTGTGTATAACGATAATTTTACAGGTGGACCACAGTTCTTAAAAAGATAAAAAAAAAGTTGATTAAATTTTTTTGTAAATGCCTTTTTTTATAAAAATGATTTTTTTTTATTATCTTCACGCTGTATCCCGCACACAGCAGGGTAGGCAGAGGGAACCTAGTGTTAACACTCTCCGTTCCCCACTTTTTGCCGAATTCTTTACGCATTGCGTGTTGAGTGGCAGAGCTCAACGCCGCGCTTTGCCTCGACACCAGAACGAAGAAATGGAAATATAAATTTAAATAAATATTTGATCTCCTCGAGTGGGGATCGAACCCACAACCAGTCGGTTTTACAGTCACACTTTGTGCCGCTGCGCCACGACTGGCTAACAAATGAATTTGAACATAGGTAATACTGGCAAACTAAAAAAAACCGCTTAAGTGCAAGTCCCACCGAGGCTACAGTGCCAACTTCAGGATGGTAGGTCAATAGCACACTGTAACACTGTAGACCTTATAAAAAAAGTTGACAAATTTAAGTTTGCGGACACATTCACTCATTTTGTATGAAATGAACTACAAATATAAGTTTACAGTATTTATTTTTTCTATGAAATACATATAATTTAACACCTTTCGCAGTTTTTCCTTACTTCCGTTCCGTTGCTTCGTACCAAATTGTAGAGTTCAAGTGTAGTTTTAAGGAGTCCATTTAAATATGCATCAAGAAAACACTTCCACTATCCACAGATTTAAAATTGTTCAACCAATATTAGTGTCAGTGTGAATTACCGTGTATCGAGTTACTGTGAGTTACGGGAAAATAAAGAATAATACTTTTTTAGAAAACGTATACTAATTCGAACGTAGCTAGATTCGAACCCACAATTTAAATCGTCGTTGGAGTATTTCCAAGAGACGTTAATGTTTTTTCATGCGTTTTTCTAAAATGTAATAAAAAAATTATAAAACATGATGTCATATAGGATAATCTCTTTTTTATAATCAAGGTCGTAAGTTAAATAACCTCTTGCTACAAAAATGATGCAATATTACATAACATATTGTTATGTTACACTATGAAAATTGCACAATATATAATGTTTTTAAGCTTAAATGGCATTGGTGGCGGAAGTTTTCCTCACAAAACAATTAAATGACACTATCTGATATTATCCTAATAATAACTTTGAAATAAATTGAAGTGAAATATTTCATATTTTTATTTACTCGCTCTGGTAACAAACCTCAAAACTCAGCGTTAAGTTCCGCCACGCCTTGCACGCTCCGAAATGACACCGGTGCTAATGCGTTTGTTTCGGCACCCTTACTCAGTCGGCGTAGTCCCAGACCGTGGAAGAGCGTTCTTATCAAGCCGATACTGAAAAAAGGCGACGGTTCCGATCCAACCAACAACAGTCCTATTGCTATTACCTCTCTGCTCTCAAAAGTCATGAAAGCACCATAAATAGCTTTTAGTTTATCTAAAGGATCACTGATTGACTAATGACTGTCAATATGGCTTTTGCGATAGTCGCTCAACCGGTGATATTTTGGTTTACCTAATCCACTCCTGGGCTACAGTTTTTGAAAGTAAGGGAGAGGTCCTGGCAGTTAGATGTGGACATGACTAAGGCCTAGGATCAAGTGACCCACGGTGCGCTCCTTGCAAAACTTCCAACTTACGGGCTTCCTGAAAATGTTCTCATTGAGCGCAACATCACGGTTGCTGTCGACGATTTCTGCCCCAATTATATGTCCTTGAAGGCTGCCGACTGTCTCTCTTCTGCCTTTCAATGACATGTTAGAGATAGCATAGTGGACGCTGTATACTTCGGCCGTGCATCTTTCTCGGGAAAACATCGACCAGTGCCGAAATAAATTTGTCTCCTGTTAAAATGTTTCGTTACGAAAGGAACCCGGTCCCGTTTAACCCCCAAAAGACACAAGTTTGCGGGTTATACACTAAGAAAACCCCATATATCCTGTCACCAGTTTTCAAGAACACTCCTCTTAAGGTGATCAGTGAAAGACTTAGAGCACTTTGACATAGATCAAAGTGCCAAGTCTCTAATCTAAGCTCAGCACCCTCGCTGTTCATTTTCTACTGAATCTGTGCATGGGTGAACGAGGAGTGTTCTGGATAATTGTTTGACCTGATACCTGCCGCTGAATTTTGTAACCGCACAGTAAGTCACAAGCTCCAACATCATCCACCATCTGGATACGTGGCACTCCATCACTGTGCAATTTCGTAGGAACATCCATCCACGCGCCGCGCAACTGTTGAATGGCCTACCTGCGGCAGTGTTTTCATTTCGATATGACTTGGGTTTCTTCAAAAATCACGTCCATCTCCACTTTAACGCACCTGTAGCTCCTCTGGTGTTGCTCGGAGTCGAGGTCGGCGGTGATCACTTACCATCAGGTGATTCGTTACGACACGTTTACGGCACGTTTCATGATTAGTGGCGGTACTCAACATGCAATGCATCCACAATATTGCGGAAAGTGGGAAACTAAAGTGTCTTAATGGGAACGGAGTGTCTTGACACAAGGTTCCCAGATTCCTTCTATCTACACCGCTTTGTGTAGGATACAGCGTAAAGCTAAAAAATGTATCAAGTCAGTGAATAATTCTAAGTTTTTGTACTAAACCTCCATTAGTTAGAAAATTAAACGGAAATTTACACGGAATATGAAACAATAAATAAATATTAAAAACAACACGCCATGCCTATTATGACATACAGATGACTTATTTATTTACAGACTTATTTGCTTTAAAATTAGTAAGCTGACGTCATAATATTATTATAGTGAACGATGTTAGTAACATTTGAAAACAAAAATATAAGCTTTAAAATTGTAAGCCAATTTTGCGCTTATAATGATCAAATTCCAAATAATATGTTTTTCTGAATACAGTTCCAAATATTTATTTATTGTATAAAATTAGATATAAATCAAATAGCTTATTGGTGCACATAGCAGGGTAGGAAGAGGGAACCTGGGAACCTAGTGTTGAGGCACTTTGTTCCCATTAAAACATTTCCGTTCCCCACTTTCCACCGAATTACATAATTGATAAATCAAATAAATTAGCTTCGTCATGTATCCCGCATATTTCAGGGTAGTAAGCCGATTTTTTTGAGGTATTGCGTGTTGAATGCCGGAACTCAATGTCGGGATTTTGCCTTGTCGTCAGAGCGAAGATATTAAAATATAAATAAATAATAATGTATTCCCCCGAGTGAGAATCGAACCCACAGCCATAGCGTTACAGTCACACCATGATCATTATTATTAATAGCAAAACGTATGTTCTGTCTAAAAAATATACATTAAAAATCAGCTGGCTTATTTTTTTCACTTTATCTATTATATTATTTAGTTTATCAGTCAGTCATCTTTTCAAATTTGCATTTCCTGTTTAAAAAAATAATATTTCACACATACACCTTGAATTCTACGAAATGTATAATGTTCATATGTAGAATTTCTAAGTAAATCACTAACGCACAATAAAAAAATAATATAATTATCCAGAATATATGTATGTTTCTGTATAAATATAACAATACAATATTTATAATAATAAAATAAAATATTTATTACGAGATAAATATTTTCTTTACAGTTCATATTTTATTTATTATTTTATATAGATAGAAAATTTGTAAGTTATTTTAGTTATTATTGTATAAATATTAAATAAATAACTCACATGTAATATGTGCGTATGATGCGACCACTTCTTATACAATGTTTGCCCATTCATCTTGTGATCACGGTATAAGGCAGATTACAAACTAAATTATTGATCTTTTTTTTCTAGACGCTGTATCCCAGCAGGGTAGGTATAAGGCTAAGACACTCCGTTACCCACTTGAAGACGAATATTGTGGCGGAACTCAACGCCCCCCTTTGTCTTGTTACCAGAACGAGGAAATAAAAATATTAAATAATTAAATCCACCAAATTGTAATCGAACCTACAATCACACGCTGCACCATTTGTTCATATGTATTTCAGAAAGTTCAATTTTTACCAGCTCCTATTTTTTGCAGAGGAGATGGAGAAAGAGTCTAATGTTAAGACAATGTTCTCCGTCTTCTACCCAGTTGCGAGATACTGCGTGTTGGAAGATGGATCAAATTATACCTTATTTAAATAAATCAAAGAAATGACTGAGGCAAGTCGTGGCGCAGGGGCACAAGTGTGTGACTGTAAACGCGACTGGTTGTGGATTCGATCCCCACTGGAGAAATGAAGTATTTATTCCGCAATTCAGCGGAAAATGGAGAACGGGGTCTTAACACTAGTTTACCTTTGCCTACTCTGCTGTGTGCATTTTTTTAAAATTATAATTGCAATCTTAAATTTTTAGGCGTTTTCATTAAGCTTCTTTATAACTGTAAGCAAGCTTAACTAAAAATTAAAAGTGTAGACTGATATTTATAACACAGAATTGTAATATGTTTTTCTATTATATTTTTTATCGTGTTTACAGTCAAACTTTGTTATATTGCACCACAATTGCATCAGTAGAAAATAATAATTCGTAGACAACTGGTATCTTTATAAGTTAAAATATATATATGTAAATAAAACCACTTCATGCTGTGGGATAGGTACAGCACACAGCACAGGTAGCCAAAGAAGAAAAGGAAACTAAGAAGTTTTAAGACACTCCGTTTCCCACTTTCCTCCGAATACTGGAGACATTGCGTGTTGAGTGGCTGAATTCAACGCCGCGCTATGCCTTGACACCAGACCGGAGATATGGAAATATACATTTAAATAAATATTTCATTGCCTCGATTAGGAATCGAACCCACAACCAGTCGCGTTTACAGTCACACTTTGTGCCCCTGCACCACAATTGGCCTTGAAAAATATATAAATAATATTATATGTAAATGTATAAAAAGTCTTAGGCAGCCTAAATATTTTTTTATACAATCATAGTCTTTGACCTTCATTGTGTTTAGTAGTGTAGAGGATCATTAACGCCAATGCTATATACATGGTGATATTTATACATATTATAAATGTCATTGTCAGTACAGAGTCTAGACTGTGTTGTTATACAGGATAATTTGTAGAAACAAAGCGATACAGGAGGATAATAACCGCATTAATATAATACCCATAACAACACAACATATCACAAGCGTTGTTTACGATAAAAAACTATCTGTTGTAAATATATGAAGCAAAGCAAAATTAACAATAAAATAAAAAAAAAGTGATAAAGTAATTTGAGATAATATAAAAGTGTATGTTTGTGTGTCTGTGCGTACGTGCTTATGGTTTTAAATGAGAATTAAGGTTTTTAATGAAAATCTCATATTGTTAGGATTTTTTATAATGTTATTCCACACTTAGGAAAGAAAAATACTTATTTAGACAACGTATAAAAATTTGAACGTAGCGGGACTCGAACCCGCGCCTCCTGGAAACCGACCTGGCGTTCTGATCACTAAGCCATACGTTCTCATCAAGGTACGTCGAAATTTTATACGATTATTACAATTTATTTATGTTGTTAGCATCTCTGTAGGGAGATTTTTACAAATTTCCGCTACCAAAGATAATTACTAAGAAATATCGTCTGGCAAGACAGAATGCTATTTATTAAATTCTATTTCTAAATAAATTCTGGCTCTGTTTGTTACTCCCTTATATATTAACGTACAATTATCATTATATCTAATTTGGCTACGAGTGTTTAGAAAATTTGTAATTATTTTCTATAGTTAAATTAAAACTATTTATATAATAATGCCTTTCGGAACAATCAAATCTTTTGATTTATGAAGCAAAAAAATCACGTACGTCACGTACGTGTCACGGACGATTCACGCAGGCATAAACCTATCAAAGGGAAACCTCCGCATACGCCTCATCCCGAAATCGAGGTGCCACACGAAATACAGGTATGGATAAACATCGTGAAATGGAAAAGAAATCCTACGTAAACTGTTGAGAATTTTAATTAATTTCTTTAGGTATGGGTTTGAAATACCTATATACTGTTCCCGTAAAAGGAACGCTGACGCTTCCATCCTGTATATTAGACGCGGGCAACAAATTGTGGCGTTAAATAAAATTGAAGATAGTTTAAATGTGGCTACTTTAATAACATTGACTTAATGTGTGATTTGTGTGCACCTCATAACCCGGATGTAAAATCATTCGAAGAGTTAGTGAGGTTAGTCGGTGAACAGCTGGAGCCGAAGCGGTCCAACATTTTAGGGCGACAAGTGTTTCATTTAAGCATTTAGCGATCACCTGTAATTTCCGATTTAATCTGAAAGAGGATATTAGGGATCATTTTGTATTAGTTTTGAAAAATGAATAAATGCAGTTTCGTCTATTTGCTGAATCGGACTTTACTTGTAAAAGGGCTGTCAAGTTCGCTTTGGTGTTGGAAGCGGCGGAGAAGCATGCACAGATAAACGACAGCGGACTAATGTCAGCTGATTCATTGTATCAACTGGCGGCGACACCGCGCGCTCGGCACACACAACTGTCCTGTAATCCTTATTGTTGGCGTTGTGTACTATCGCATCGCGCTAATTGGTGTCGTTTTATAAATTATTCTGATGATGAGTGCGGGCAAAATGGTCATTTAAAATCGATGTGTCGTGTAAACAAAAGTGAAAGAAAATGTGAATAAAGTGAATGTGAAAGTGAAAGCAAGAAGGGTCGCACGCGGACTTAAGTACAAAACTATTTAGATGGCGATAATAGTTTCGATACTCTCTGTACAGTCTTAATAATCGGCCATATAGTATACCCGTGCAAGTGAATAGTCTGTGTTTAATATTTGAACTGGACACTGACAATAAGTTGCTCGTATGCAGAACCAGTGGTATGATGGTACCAATTTCCTTAATCGGGACACCATAACATTTATATGTTAGAAATAGACCACACTTGAAGGAGGAAACTTTGATGAAAAATTGCACACTTTTATGAATTCAATTGAATTATTATAACTAAATTAACATACAAAGAATTTTATATAATAGAAATAAGGAGTTCATTAATTATTACATTCTTTTCAATTAATTAACATTTATTTGCACTTGTTTAATTAAATATTAATGAAATTATACAAATTCATTACAAGTAACAATGTGCTATTCCATTACAAAGTCAAGGGCAAATAAATATCAAACAAGTTACTAAGAATAGATAGATGCGTCACAAGCCGAACGCTTAGGCCGATTGTCCCTATCTATCGTTTGTTCTGCGCTCTCGCTCACACACTCGGTTCATGCGGAACGTGACAATGAATCATGCTTCTCCGTGCGCTCAGCTGCCGTTCATCGATTTTTACATCAGTTTTAAGACGTTATCACGTCAAAAATCATGTGTAAAATGTTCTTGTTGTCAAAGTAAGAAAATTTACAATAGCATATTTTTCCACATCACTTTGTTTTACTTCTTGGACACAGCTATCCAAATACAAATTGAACAACCAAGCTGACATAGCGCAACCTTGTTTAACAACCAATTGGATGTCAACCCAAGGCGACATGCCTAGAACGTCCCTGACACTCTCCCAAAACTCCTCGAGTTTGCCTAATGGAGCTGAGGATACTGGCGCATACGCCAATAACAAGAACTCTTGTTATCATCAGCTTGAAGCGAACCCAAAGCGGTCTCGGGTTGATCGAGCTTGCATTATAAACGCTGCACTAACACACCGAGACAATGACAATAACACACCTACACCTTGACAGCCCCAAAAAGTGACCCGACTGCCCGGTCGTGTCATTGCCCTTTCACTTGGTCTCAGTCACACAGACGACATCCAAATCTCTATCATCCATCACATCTAATAATTCATTCATCTTTTCTTTCATCCCTCCTCTTACATTTTACGTAGCTATTTGTAGCTCCGTCGTCCACCTCCCGCTGTTCCGGACATGGCGTGTTGGGTGGCGGTCCCCAACGCCGCATTCGTCGCCACTTGACACACCAGCGGGGACGCACTGGTGCGCGTCGCCTTGGAGGATGCCCTATCAGTGCGCTCTTGCAATTTGCACGTGGCAGATGGATGGTTGCAGCCCTCGTAAAGACTGGTAGGGATTGCTGCGGACAAGCTTTCCGTCTTGTACCCTCCGTACTCTCCTTCCGTATTGAACCTAGTAATAAATAAATAAATGCGGTTTTCCACTTTCTGCATAATTTTCGAGACTTTGCGTGTTGAGTGGTGGAACTCAACGCCGGGCTTAGTCGGTTTAGTTACAAGAGCAAGAAAATCAAAACAATTCACAATTCCCGAGCGGTAATTGAACCCGTAACGTCGTGCTTAGAGTCAGAGTAATAAATTAGGGATATAAGGTAAATGACATACCTTTGACGCCGTCGTGACGCAGTGGTACGAGCGTGTAAACCCGACGGTAATGGGTTCGATTCCCACTCGGGGGAATTGATTATTATTTATTAATATTTCCACTACTATGTGCGTGATACAGTGAAGCTCAAAACAATGCTATTATTATTTTGTTAGGTACATGAAACATAGTGTATTTGCTTATAGCGCAATCTATTTGATTGTTTATCTTCAAGGTTATTAACTTGTTAATACCTAGTATTACTGTTTATTCTACCTTCATTGTATATTATTCTATAATTTTTAAAATTTTATTAAAAATATTATTTCACTCCAATATCATTTTCCAAAAATTATAAAAAAATATATTTTATATCATTTTATGAAATGTAATTATTGTCGAGGCCAGTCGTCGAAATTGACTGGTTGTGGGTTCGATCCCCGGAAAGTGGGAAACGGAGTGTCTTATTGCTAGGTTTCCTCTCCCTGCCCTTTCTACGGAGAACGGAAGCACCTTTATGGAAATATCAAAGCACTAGGTCCCCAGGTCATTTGCCTACGCTGAGTTGTGCCAGATATAGCGTGAAAGAAATCGATTCACATGATGTAATATAGCAATATCCTTTATTTATTCTTCTTTCTCTCGAATGGAAATCGAACCTACAATCAGCGTGTTTACACTCAAAAGCTACACCATCAATTTAGAATTTTATCTATGAATTCATAGTACATATAACAATAAACATCATTATTATCACTAGTATAAAACTATACGTGGTCGTTGAAAGTTAAATATAATCTTACTTGTGACTATTATTCTTACAAATATAACACGATTTTGTTGATTTTCTATATAATTTATAATTATTTTATTAATAAAAATAACAAAGATCTATAGGATCTCTACAGGCAAGAGTTATATATAGCAATATAAATTAACTAAAATGATAATAATACACAAAATGAAGTTATTTTTTCTCTTTTTAATACTATTTTTTAACTTTAACTGTATACATGGGTTGAAAATCTTAGCAGTGTTCTCGTTTTTCGGCAAAAGCAATTCTATTTTGGGCCACGCTCTCGTGAAACACTTGTCGGAGGCAGGGCACGAGGTAAATAATTTTATTATTATTATACATTTTTATAACTTATCATAGTAAAAGGGTGTCTGACAGCAATTAAGAGAAAATACAAACTAAGATTTAAATTATTTTTATTTAAACAGGTTACGGAGTGTCTTAACACTAGGTTCCCTCTGCCTACCCCCGCCGTGCACGGGATACAGTGACGCTATAAAAAAATACTCTTATTATGAAAAAAATCATTTGAACCCTGTATTTTTATAATAATTTACCAAGTGTTTTTTTTAATTAATAATTTCATAATGGTAAAGCTGGGAAAAAAGCTGAATCTGGTTTTTATAAAGTAAAATTGGATAATCTATCAAAAATCACTATAATCGCGTATACGAGCTACACACATTGTCAACGTTTCTATAATAAATTAAAAATGAATAATTACATTTAAAGTTATATGTAAACAGTTAAATAATAGTCTTTATATACGGGTGCAGTATAATTATATTATTTACCAAAAAAAAAACAAACTTGTTTAATTCCAACCGGTCCTATAATCAGGACCTAACCAAACTATCCTTGAATGTATTCTTTCCAATAAAAAAAGAATCATCAGAATCAGTCGGCGTGATATTGAGTTATTTATCTATTTGTCACGCACATACCTGTTTGTAATAATATAGTATTGATATCTTAGTAATAAATAAAAATCTGTACCTCATATGATATGACACGTGGTCGTTTTCGTCTGGGAAAACTAAACTAAGAAAAAACAAACGCATAAACAAAATGATACCAATTCATCCGATTAATTTTATCTTTTAGATCACATACATAACGCCCCGACCGTCGATAGAGCTCGAAAAGAACATCAGTATTATAGATATTAGTAGTATTAGAGAAAATTTTAAATCAGGTCAGTATCCAACCCCTTTTGACTTTTACGCTGTATCCTGTTCTGTAATCACGGAGGTAAGGTCCTCAACTCTTTTATTTCTTTTATAAGCAACTAAGAATCTGTGGTCTTGTTAATAACATCATATGATTATGAAACTATACCCTAGCTAATAAGCCATGTGGGAATTTGGTTTGATCTATAACTTTAACTGTTAACACTTTTATATAATACTGAATTTAAATAAACCTTTTTTAATGGACACACAGGACAGAATGTGTTGAGTTCTTGTTATTAGGCATTTTCTGCCAATCCTGCTACATGAGAAATACACTGTAAGGACCTATAATAAAAATTCTATATAATTTGGTATTCCAAGTATAGTCTAGATATGTCAAAATTTTATATGTTACAGATGAAATCGTTAATATAACAGGAATACTAGACAGGCCCAAAGAGACAGACAATCTGATTCCTTTGTTGACGATGTTGATAAATCTGAGCCAGGAAACTGTTGAAAATCCTAACGTACAAAGTTTATTATCTGATAAGAAGAAAACTTTCGATTTGGTAATCGTGGAATGGAATTTCAATGAGATTTACGCTGGGTGAGGATATCGGTGACTTGTATATAATTAATGACGCCGTCGTGGCTTTGTTACTGACTGGAAACGCGAACCATCGACTAGTCGATATTACAGTCACACTTTGTGCCCCTGCGCGACTGGCGAAGTTTATTACTAAATAAAAATAAAATAAATCAGCTTCACGATGTATCCCGCATACAGCAGGGTAGGCAGAGAGAACCTAGTGTTAAGACACTCCGTTCCCCACTTTCTGCCGAATTCTGGAGGCATTGCGTGTTGAGTGGCAGAACTCAACGCCGCGCTTAACCTCGACACCAGAGCGAA
>DWQW01008193.1:0-14199 GCA_018249695.1 Heliconius erato demophoon
ATAAAGCTCATTAGCCGGTAATTTAATAATTTTATTAACACTAACCTACTTGATATAAGGTTAAGTTGCAAAATAATATCTTGGTTAAACTGTAAGATTCCTTACAAGTCTAGATAATATGCACTATATTATATTTAATATCTTATTTTAAAATCAGTTGTCTTAACAAATGGCTTAAATTTTTCTTGATTGCTAAGACTTTATAATGTTTTTTAAATCTTCCATTTTACAGTTGGATAAGTAGAGAAAACTTTTGTGTTTAAACAGTCCATTTTTGATTTCCACATGAATTAAAGATACTGCTCTCATTTTACTAAATGAAAATATTTAATTCCCCTAAACATATCAAAGCCATAACCACTGCGCTTACAGATGCTGTTACCAATGCCCCACAATATCATCTGTAAGTTTGTTATCCTCATTAATTAAACAATATGCAAGTACTTTAAGTTTCTTTTTATTTCTTTTCTTAGTTAACTTGACTTAACTTTTTATATAAATATAATAAAAAAAAATTATAATATATAAAATAATAACAATTGGGCCTTGTATTATGATAATCTGTTTAGTAATGTCATCATATGATGGCTACAGGAAGTAAATATACCTATAAAGTTAGAGCTTCTCTCGGCCTCCATGGAATTCCATTATAATATCCTGATTTGATGGTAATAAAGAGGTACCCAAATTTTTCCTATTAAATTATTATACTCTAAAATAATATATATAATTAGTGGGACAGTCACTCATAGAAACACAATAGTTGTGGGTTACTTCTTAAATGGAGGGAAAGCTGATTATTCTAATCCAATGTATTTGGAGTTTGTCTATTTGGAGGAGGGTAAGAATAGAATGTTGTGGAATTATGATCTTTCTGCCTATATTGCTATGCTGGAAAAAAAAAATGTTTTTAGGGTTCTGTACCTCAAAAGAAGAAAATAGAATAACTTATAGGACCACTTTGTTGCCCGTCTGTCTGCCCTCAGAATTCTGTTATATTAATGAATAGAAAAATATGTTAATGTTTATACAACTATGAAGAAAATATTGTTAATGTTAATACAACTTTTGTTCTTACAATGTCTGAATTAATTTTATAAAAAAAAATCCTTATCAAAAAAATGCTATATAAAGCTATTATTTGAATGTTTACTCAATTGTTTGAAATGTAAGTTATGTACACATTTTGGTTTATAAATGTGTTGGAGTCACAAAATCATGTATAAAATGTAAAAAATACAAGATTATTACTAACAGAGAGAGACCATCATGGTCCAGTGGTACAGCGTGTGACTATAAACGCGACCATTGTGAGTTATATTTCCACTCGAGGGAATGAATTATTTTCATTATTCAATACGAAATGTCTGGAAAATTCGGCGGAAAATGGGGAACGGAATCTCTTAAATTCCACTTATCCTGCTATGCGGTATGAAGCGTGAAGATAAAAAAAAAACTGACTGGCAATGTATCTCTGATACTGACGATCAAATTAGGCTAGAATTTAGTTATAGGTTCTTTACATAAGACCAGCAGTGAGAGAGTGGGTGATAGTTATAGTTTAAAATGACGGGTATCAGTTTAAAAATATAAAAATCAGCGTCACGCTGTATTCCGCAAGCAACAGGGTACAGTAATAAGTACGCAGAGGGAACCTAGTGTTAAGACGCTCTGTTCCTCACTTACCGCCGAATTTTGTAGGCATTGCGTGTTAAGTGGCGGAACTCAAAGCCGCGCTCTTGCCTCGGCACCAGAGCGGAAGACAGGGCAATAGACATTTAAATAAATATATTTTTTGCTCGAGTCGCTTTTACAGTCACATTTTTTGAAAATATAATTATTTAAATATAGATACTATACTTTGGCTTTTTTCGGTGTCGTTAAATTACAACACAATAAAAATGTGTCGAAAAACATTCGCCTGGATCGCTGGTGATAAAACCGACATTGCAAAAAGAACCTACATGAAATGACGCCATAAAATTTCTACCGAAAGGGGAAACAAAGAGACTTTATGCTTATTATAGTCGAAATTAGATTAGAAATAAAATAGTACGGGAATTGGTCTAAATGTCCGCGCACACAAAGTTGCTAGTGACGACTAGTTTATTTAACTGCGCAAAAAACACGTTCAAATATTATAAAATATATAAATATTAAAATTAAATCAAATCAGCTTCACGCTGTATCCTGCACACAACAAGGTAGAGGGAACCTAGTGTTAAGACACTCTGTTCCCCACTTTCCGACGAATTCTGGAGGCATTGCGTGTTGAGTGGCGGAATTCAACGTCGCGCTCTTGCCTGGGCACCAGAGCGAAGAAATGAAAATATACATTTAAATAAATATTTCATTTCCTCGAGTGAGGATCGAACCTACAACCAGTCACGTTTACAGTCACACTTTATGCCCCTGCGCCACGACTGGCCTCAAAATAAATATATAATACTCATTTTTAGTTGAGTAGAAGTTTAATGCAGTCTACTCATCTCGAATGTTATACATACTAAACCTGTTTCGCAAGCGACTTATACTGCCAGTAAATTTCGTTTACATAAGTGGTGCTGTATTTTATTATTTTATATCCAACTCTTTTTAATCAGTCATGGCGCAGAGGCACAAGCGTGCGGCTGTTAACTTGACGGTTTGTGGGTTCGATTTCCACTCGAGGAAATGAAATATATAATATTTTTGTTTCCTCGCTCTGGTAACGAGGAAAAGACGGTGTTGAGTTCCGCCACTCACCATGCAATGCTCCCAGAATCCGGCAGAAGGTGGGGAATGGAATTGTCTTAATGGAAACGGAATTGTCTGAATTACCACAATTATATTCCCAGCAGGAAAAAGTGTAAAACTGAAAGAAAACCTTAACGTGATCGTCGTGGTGCAGGGGCAAAGCGCCTGAATGTAAATGCGGCGGTTGTAAGTTTGATTCCTAATAGGGGATTTCTGCTACGCATAATAGCGCTTAAAAAAAACGATTTTCGGTTTCAGTTACGCATTTTATTGAATTATCCCTTACTTCCGGATGATTTTGGAACAAACTATTATTTTTGAACGATCTATTATTTACATTTGTTGATTATCTTTTTGTGATAACAAAAATTGTGTATAGTGTGTCGGTTCTTCCAGGCAAATTCAAAATCCCATAACAAAAATTATCATATTCGAAATTATCCAAAACTTTTATGTCGAATTCTGATACACATAACATACTCGTACACATACTTACCGATAGTTGTGGTCCGCCCCGTGCTCTTACGATCAAATATTATAATTAAAATCATATAGCCTACACTTCAGCCCAGAAATAGAGACAACTTGAACGATCCATATTTTATTTTTGGCTTTTACGTGCACTTATAAAAGCGTGTTTTTCTAGTGTTTTTAAAACTATTAATTTATTTTATACTTTTTACTCAATCGTAGTCAAAGTTCATTACAAGCAGACCAAGGTTCTATCAGTCCCATCATCAGTCCAGCTCAATGGTACCATAATAATGTATTATTATCTAATCTAAATATAGTTATAAAAAGTGCGTGTAATTTATATTCTTAGATTCCATTACATAGTTAGTTTCTTACATTAATAGTCGATCTAATAAAAGCGTGTTAATTAAAATATAACTAGAAGAGCGGCATCAGTTACTTTTATATACTTACCCATTACTATTTTATAATATTTATTACTTTATATATTCATATATTTAAATAATATAAATCGGAAGCTATATTGTATCTCAAGTGCATTTCTTTATTGCCCACGACGTCCCCGCCAAGGATCGTTATTCGTTTGTAAACAATCAATAAATGTGTACTATCTGTTTGTTCTGTCCTAGGGTTATCTCACTGCAACCTTGTCGACTGGCACTGTACCTTACGCTTAAACCCTTTAAACTTTAATTTATTATCTAATTGATATCTATCTATATTGGATATCTAAAAAAATATGCATTGTTTTCCATTTACAATTGACTTTCATATCCTTTACACATACATTCATAACCTTTTTTATAACAAAAAAAACCAGTCAAGTGCCAGGACTCGCAAACGCCAAGGTATACTAATTGGTATAGTACGGTCAAGTCGTGGCCGTCCTGAAGTTTTTGTTTTTTTTATGCTCATTTTTAACGAAAATATTTAAAATAAGAAATAATCTAAAATCAAGTCTTCACATCTGTCTACAACTAACTTTGGAGTGGCCACGACTGGTTGGCCGTATTATATGGAAACGGTTCACGAACGGTTATAAAAGTTGACAAAATGTAATTTGTGAGCGTATGCATTAATTTTGTATGAAATGAGCTACAAATATAAACTTGTAACGTTGTTTTTGTGATATACATATAAATTACAATACCTATAAATTCAAATTTTTCAAATTTATCTCTTTTATTTATTTCTAGTCTATCTCATTTCTTGGCATTTATAGTAAGTCTAGAGTAATTCTAGGCTAGGAGAAGTACTTTATATGTTTTGATATGGGTCGAATGTACGTTCGATATTCTTTTAACTTAGTAGCTTTATTTTTCTATGGTTTTTGGGACTGTACCTGATATCTGATCTTCATGTCTGCTTTCAGCTTAATATTCTCACGTGTTCTTGAGAATAAGGATCTTAACAGACCAGACGTGCAAAGTGATCTTTAAAGAGTTCCTTTTTGTTTTTAAGGGAACCTAAAAAAGAATTTAGAGAGGCGTTCAATTAAAAAAATGTTTTGAAATGTTAAAATTAAATATTTTTTTAATACTTTTGGTCCTCACACTTAACTCACGTTCTGCGTTATAAGTAGCGTACAGAATAAACGCTTTATTATAGTCTACAAAGAAACTTAAGAATTATTTATGTTTAATTACGCTTAAGCGTCGCAACTATGTAAATATATTGTTTTATATTTTAAATAAATATAATGGAGGCCGTCGTGGTATAGTACCTACCGTTTGACTGTAAACACAACTGTTGTGGGTCCAATTTCCACCCCGGTTAATGAATTGTTTTCATTTCCTCGCTCTTGTAACAAGACGAAGCGCGGCGTTAAGATCCGATACGCAACACGCAAATGTCTCAAAAATTTCATGTCACAGTGAGCTTTAGAACAGCCTTGTGCAAGAAATATTACGGTTGCTGGTAATCTATTATATTGCACGTAATGTTTCAACACCTCTTAAGTTGTGACAGCGTATCAGATCTGTATAGATTTTAGTAAAAACGATTATATTTATTATTAACTATACTTAGTGGCTGTAGGTTTAAATACTTCTTATTATATTTAAAAAATATTTGTATTATATCATTTATTTAGTAAGAGAGGCCATCGCGGCATAGCACGTCAGTTTGTGATCGTGTCACGCTACAGTAATAAGTTCGGTTCCCACTCGGAAAATCTATTATTTAAATTTTCCTCATCCTTGTGATAAGTAAAAGAGCGACGTTGAGTTAAGCCATAATCACACATAATGTTTCGAAAATTGGATGGAAAGTATAGAACGAAGTGTCTATACATTAGATTTCCTCTACTTGCCCTTTTGTATGCAGGATACACTTGAAAATACACAACACAATAACTGTTATTTCCCAGGTAAGTTAAAATAATAAACGTTACGAACATTAGATTTCCTCTACTTGCCCTTTTGTATGCAGGATACACTTGAAAATACACAACACAATAACTGTTATTTCCCAGGTAAGTTAAAATAATAAACGGCGTTAATGTTAATGAGGATGCCACACATTTTTTAGCTTCACGCTGTTCTTCGCACATTGCTATCTTCTTCTTCTTCCTGGCATTAATCCCGGCTTTTACCAGGGTCTGCCTTCCTGCTCAACCTACTCCACTTTGCACGGTCTTTAGCGTCCTCGGTGGTAAGACCATTGGCTCTCATGCCCTGTTTCACGATATCCAACCAGCGCTTCCTTGGGCGTCCGAGAGGTCTCACTCCAGGGACTGGCATAGCAAGGCACTTGCATCATAGTTCCTAGGCCGGCGCGTAACGTGACCAAACCATCTCAGGCAACTCTCTTGGAGCTTATCCGCTACGTCACGGACTCCAAGACTACCTCGAATGAATGTGTTGCGTATGCGGTCAGACCGCGTTACGCCGCACATCCACCTCAGCATCTTCATTTCCGTGATGTGAAGCTCCTGAGTGTGCCGAGATAGTGCTGGCCAACATTCGCGGCCGTATAAAAGAACCGGTCGGATGATGCTCTTGTATATCAAACCCTTGAGCTTGGGCGGTATCCTGCGATCGCAGACCACACCAGAGACCTCCCGCCATTTAGCCCAAGCAGCGCTTATCCGGCTATAGACATCGTGATCGTGCATAACGGATCCAAGGTACCTGAACTTTTCTGACTTAACGGCTGGTTCAGGACCTATAAAGATAGTGCTCGAGTCCGGGCTCCCGCAGGCCATGTACTCGGCCTTTGACACATTTAGTTTAAGACTGCCGTTCTCAAGCGTACCCTTCCACAGGTTCACTTTACTCTCCAGCATCAGTCGGTTCTCGTCAATGAGTGCTATACATCTTCGCACATTGCTATATGGGGAAGTAAAGAGAACCTAATGCATTCCGTTTTTCCTTTTATATCGAATCAAAATCGAATAAGCAAAATTAAGCAATTTTCCACTTTTTATTTTAAAATTACTTATATAATATGTAAATCATTAAGGTCACGATTAATTATTATTGTTTACGGAACCCTGAAAACGCGATGACATACTATAAAACAATTATTATTACACCACATTTTGTAAGTATTATTTAAATTGATCACTTTATATGTATATATAGATTATTAGTGCAGTTGACTAATAGGAGGCTTATTCATAACAATCGCGTTCAAAAAAGTTATTTTTAATGAGAAGCTATAATTTCATGAGATTGCGTAATACATATTTTGAGGTTACATAAAAAACCTAAATATGTGCTGAACTATTTAAAGTCATTGTTGAACATACCGGCAATCTGTATAATTCTGTATCGTATAGAATAGAGAATTAGAGGCAAGTTGTGGGGCAGTCACTCGAGGAAATGAAATATTTATTAAAATTTATATTTTATTTCTTCCCTCTGGTGTCGAGGCAAAGCGCGGCGTTGAGTTCTGCCACTCAACACGCAACGCCTCCACAATTCGGGAGAAAGTGGGGAACGGAGTGTCTTAACACTAGGTTTCTTCTGCCTACTTTGTTGTGTGCGGGATACAGCGTGAAGCTGATTTATTTGATTTTGTATAGAATAACGAAATTATACAGATTGCCGTTAATATATACAATGGCGAGTTTTTTTGTTAAAAAATACTTTTAATCTCTAGAAAATAACTTGAATATAAATATATACATGTTATGTCCATAGCACATGGGCGCATATGGCGGGCGGCGGGTGGCGACGCAGCGCGGCGCGCGTGCGCGTCCTTCGAGTGCTGTTGCGCGACACGGTGCGCGCTCTACAAGATGTGCAGGAGATATTGGCTGTTGGTAAGTTCGTAGGTTCTCTTTCTGGTCTTCTGTCTCTGTTTTTTTATTTGTTTTTATCTTTAAGCTTTATACTTAGCGGGGTAGTCAGAGAGAACGAAGGGGAGGGACGGAGAAAACGTAACGGTCTATTGTTAACTGTTTCGCCTCGTCCCCTAAGGACAAGGTGAAACAGGTTTGCAGAGATCTCTCTTTATCATACTTTTCTTTCAAGCCCTCTATGTGGATTTTTACGTGACATTTCTTCTTAACAGCACATCCATGATGTGGTCTCGAAGGCAATCTAGGTCTTCCCCCACCTCTCCCACCCTCTCACCACTTGTTTTTTTTGTAATTTCACGTTGTATCCCCTCTCTCTATGGTCACTCTAGGGCCCCGCATATAGCAGGGCCCTAGAGAGAACCTGGGAACCTATTTTTAAGACACTCCATTCCACATTATCCATTGATTTAAAGGCATTGCATGTTGAGTGGCTGAACTCAACAAGCTTTGCCTCGTTATCAAAGCGAGGAAAAGTAAATTTAAAATATTTATTTTCTTCGAGTGGGAATCGAACCCAGAACGTTTACAGTCGCACGCTGGTGCCTTTGCCCGACTGGCCTCAGACTACCATCTACTTATTTAAAAATCATCAGATAATAATAACATTATATTTTGTTTCGTTTTTCATTCAGATCCCGATGTACCAAACGTCGTACAAGAAATTTCAAACCAATGTTCTCGGCCGCCTACTTTGGTGATCTTGGGCAGTTCATCATCAGCCCGAGCAAGACTGTTGAACTGCATTTTGGGAAAAAAACTGTTGCCTGAGAACTTGCCGAGGGGCTGTAGATGGGTAACTATTCTTATGGATATTTATTAAACTTAAACGGTATACTTTTTTTGGAGACAAAAATCTTAATCTTAAATTTTGTGAATCTAGAAATATTTGTAGGAAATCAAAGCTTAATTTAATATATAGAAAAAACATTATATATGCACGTGTCATATCAGCAACGTTTCTATTTTAACAGAAGTGACTCTTTCAATCTCTTTTACATTTTTCACATAACATTAAAAAAAACACTCTAGCGGACTCAAATAATCAAATACATAGTATTTTATAAATTATAATAAAACGTATTTTTTTATTTTTTTTTTTACTGTTCTAAGATTATTATACTTAATTTACCAGATTAGAATACAATATGGTATATCTACGCAAGTGCACTTGAGCGTCGGTAATTCTGAATTTGAGCTTGTGGAGGATCTTGAGTGTAATAAACAGCCATGGGATACATTACCATTGCAGGTATGTAGGATTTACATAATTACTTGTGGATATGTTTTCAAGATTATTGTATTATATATATTTTAGGAGGAGGAAATATATTTCAGTCAAAAGTATTATGATAAGATTTCTTAGATAGCACATTTTCATAATTATATTTTCTTTGATATGGATTTTGACTTTCAAATTCGACTTTTTAAAATTACACATCCACACATGGCACATCTATCCATCGTATATCCACTATGTGATCACTCATCTGCTTGTGTCATCATATATGGAATGGACAGATGGAACTAATATCTATTGAATGTGACGTAGGATAGCTGCTAGTCTAAGTAATAATAAAATTGTAACATGGAGATTGAAAAGAACAACTAGTAACTAGTTAGAACTTGTTGGCTGTTGGCTTTGCTCATCAGAACTGCCTTACGAGTAGTAGCGGCAGCATGTTCATTTGACGACTTAAAAATGCTTACAACAGTCTTTTTGAATGAAGAATATTTTGAATTTGAATTCTAAAACGTATGTTCTACAATGTATGTACCATTTAAATATATTTTTAAATTTTACTTTTTCAGGATCTCATCCGCCAAGAGTCAGATCTAGGTACGACTTTAGAAATCGAACTGAACAATTCTTTCCTAAAAGATGGACTTAAAATCATTGTACCCCCAGATATCATAGACCCTGCCGCAGATAACTATATAACTTTAAAGAAAATACATTCGGAACTGTACACAAAAAAGACTGCCTTTTTCCAAAATATAACACCAATTTACTTATTTGCTTTGAATAAATATGGAAGGAATATATTTAGTGATAACATTTGCAATTCTATAGAAAGATCGCCAAAAGAGTTTTGGTCGACTTTTAATTTATATAAGGAAGGTGAAGGTGAAAGAGTGGACGAGAAAGATGGTGATGATGATGAGAAGGAGAATGAAATAGCGGTGTTTAGTTCCGAGGTATGTATTGATAATCGACTCAGTTCTGCCCAAAATTTGGTGATTATAATTTTTCGGTTAAGCTGCTTATCTTTGGGTTAAAATCCACGCTAAAATCTACTAAAATTCAAATCGTATGCTTATAATAAATGTAATAATAGCTGGCTAATTTAAACTTGTTATTAACTTTACTAACTATCCTAATCTTTTATCAGCAATATTACTGGTAATCTGCCACTTCTACTTTATATGTTAATTTCCACCATTTTACTCCCATTTTTTACAGAACTGTCTCGACCTCCACCAAGTAAAAGAAATAGATGTCAATGCCCAAATTTTCTTCGTATTATTTTCTAACAGTGAGCCTGCCGTGAACCCGCGTCTATCTCTCAGCGAGGCTACTGAGTCCACAGAGTTGTGTCATACTGGGGAATTGCCGGAGTCCGATCAAGGATTGAAAAAAGAAATGAGGTAATTACCGTACGGTCGACGAGTCGCAACCGCTCTGAGACTAGATTGGTATTGGGATTTGATATTGGGGTTTTTCTTACTTTTGATTATTTTCTTGAGGCCAGTCGCGGCGCAGCGGCACAAAGTGTGACTGTAAAACCGACTGGGTTCAATCTCCACCCGAGGAGATGAAATATTAACTTAAATTTATATTTTCATTTCTTCGCTTTGGTGTCGAGGCAAAGCGCGGCGTTGAGTTCTGCCACTCAATACGCAATGCCTAAAGAATTCGGCAGAAAGTCCGAGTGACCAAAACGCCAAAGTTAAGAACGCCTAACCTCTCTTCTGTATAATAATATTTATAAAAAAGAATTATTACAAAAGAATTTGAAGCCGTTGTGGCACGTTGAATTTGTGGCCACGGCGGCCTCAAATTGCTTCAGCGTCGTTAAGTTCCGCCACGCATGGGAAACGCAGTATCTTAATATTAATTTCTCCCTGACTTAACCAAAAAAAAATATAAGTGAAAGAAATTATTATTTTTAACCTTGGTGAAAATAGAGAGGTGTTATATGTTTGACGTAGCTGTGTATGTGGATATATGTACCGGATGTACCGATTTTGATTTAGTTTTCTTAAAAGGTGACTATTAAGTCACCTTTCAAGTTCAACTAAATTTTCGAGAGCGTTTTTGGCCATGATTGAAGAAAATATGTTCAACCGCTTGAAGACTATTTCAGTTTTTTTCTGTTGCTTTTTTACTTATTGAAACTTTGTGTCGAAATAAGAATAGAAGTTAATTGATGTTTAAACCTCTATTTACATAATATTTTACAGAGAAATAGAGAGTTCAACACATAAAATATCAAATAGAAGATTGCAGGAGGAGCAAATAGCTTTCATGAATGAATTGTTGGATCAATGGGAGTTGATAAGTATGTTATTAAATTTTGCATTTCCTTTATAAGTTAAAATTTATTTTTATATATTCGAGTGTTACGGTTGCGCTTTCTACTTATATTGGGTTTACTCTAGATGTGTCTCTTCAATCACTCTCTCTATTATTGAAAAAAGTGGTTGCCAACGCAAGTTATCTCACGAGATATAAGTGTGCATGACCGTATTTTGAGAGATGATCTACATCTCCCATCCGCATATGTAATCTCATACCCGAACATGTGATTTCTAATCCACACATGTGAATGTGAGACATTTACATGTGTGATTTCAAATTGATTGTGAAATTGATGAAAGTGTTGATTTCAAACAGTCAACAGAGTGATATTTTTTTATAATCACCAGTGCACTAGGCTAGTTGTAATATAAAAGTAATTTATTAATGAATGTTAATAATAGACTCGTTAGAGTTTATGATTTTGTTTTTTTTTTCAATTATATCACTTAAAGTTAGTTAACAGACGATGTAACGATGTATAAATACTTATTTCAGCGAGCCCACCACAAAAACATCACGTAAAAAGTCAATGGTCGATCATAGATGATATACAAATATTAAAAAATATAGAAAAAGATACAGAACATAAAAAGAAAAGAGATACAGATAATGATAACAGAACTATAAAGAATAGAAGTTCTCTAATAAATGTTCTGTTGAAATTTGCTACAGAATGCTCACAAAGTTATTTGTTGGATCAAAGTACTAGGTTGAGCGAGGTAAGTTTTATATACTCTTTTTTAATTTTTGAACACTTTTATTTTAAAAAAAATTGATTTAAAAACTAGGAGTGTACTTTTTGCTCCTTTGTTTTCTGATATTTCTTTATATTATTGTTTTATTAGTCAGTCAGTTAGCAGTAGTTAGTTGTGTTGAATATACTCAGTTTTAACCGTAAGTAGACTTTTTATTCATCTCCATCAACACTACATTCACGGCAGCTTTGGATCCAAATGCTATATCCTCGAAGGAAAATCTATGATGTCGGTACTATGACTGGTCAAATCTAATAACGATTTAAAGATTGTCCATGAAGTGACACAAGGTGTGACTGTAAAACCGACTAGTTGTGGGTTCGTTCCCCACTCGAGGAGATGAAATATTTACTTAAATATATATTTCCATTTCTTCGCTCTGAGGTCGAGGACAAACGCGGCGTTGAGTTCTGCCACTCAACACGCATTGCCTCCAGAATTCGGCAGAAAGTGGGGAACGGAGTGTATTAACAATAGGTTCTCTCTGCCTACCCTGCAGTGTGCGGGATACAGCGTGAAGCTGATTTTATTTTACTTAGAACTAAAATATAGAATAAATATATATATTTTCTTAAATTAATGAACATACCTATGATTTGCCTTTTAAAGGCATAAATTTAAATAAAATCAATTAAATCTAGTAACAAGAAGAAGCGCAGCGTTGAGTTTCACCACTCAACACATCCTCTCATCCTCTAGAAATCGTCCAAAAGTTCCATCTGCCTACCTACTACATACTCGAAGCTAAAAATGTGTTTATTTCAGATTCATGTTAAACTACTACAGCAATTTATTCTGGCGTCGTTCGATATGGCGCGCGAGTTGCAAATTGTACCGAAGAAAATACAATATGTGGCGAGACAGGAACAGCAGTTGTATGAAGTGAGATTTTTATTAGGTTTTTTTTGTAAAATAAAAACCAAAAAGTAGGAAGCAGATTTTTTTATTTTATGTTTATAGTATTTTCTTTTTCATTTCTCATACTACGTTACTGAAATGAACTGTACATAGCAGGTAAGATTTTAGGATTTTTCTTTTGATTATTTTCTTACTGTGCACAGTTTATTTCTCCACATCCAATGGAAAATTGACAATAAAGTGTCTTATTTTTTTATTTATGAGTACTAAAATACCACCATCTTGTGTTATCTTTTCTTTTTGTTATAGTACTAAAAACAAGCACAAACTTTTTTATAAGTTAGGCTCTATATATAAAAATGTTTATTTTTATTTAATACTTACAGACGATGAATGAAAAATTCTCAGAAGGCGACAAGAAAAGGGAGTTGCTACAGATAATGCAAGAGGTGCTGCAAGAAATGAGATATGAAATAAATAATATGGATTGGAGTGTTGATGGTAAGAATCAAATTATAAATACAAACTAAGAGGTCAGTATTAGCGGAGGGGCACAAGTATGTGACTATAAACATGACTGGTTGTGGGTTCGATCCCCAATCCACTCAACACGCAATGCCTCCGGAGTGTCTTTAACACTAGGTTCCGTCTGTCTACCCTGCTGCGTGCGGGATATAGCGTGAAGCTGAAAAAAAGTATTATTTGCGTCTTCACCCCCCATGGCCAAATGGAAATAACTATGAGATATTTATGACATTTACAACATCGAAAGTGTGAGAAGTAACTGTCCACATTTGTTACATTTGCTTTATATATTGTAAAAATTTTACATATAAAAGTAAGTCATTTAATAATAAGTTAGAAAACATATAAATGAACAATTTATGTAGCCATGAGTAGTTGAATACAATAAACAGAACAAGCGCTGGTCTTTTTATTATTCCCATAAATCAAACCACTACTGGAACATGTACCTTATACAACGAGTAGTTGTTTCCATTTGAAGACAAACAAGACAGTTACTATTAATATATTTTTTTACTTGTCCATTCAACAATGTTTGTAGCCCAATAGAATAAAGAATATGTTGATTTGATTTAATTTATTAATGAATCTCCATTAAGGGTTTTTGTTCTTTTTATTTCCAGATCTCCCTTGTCACCAAGACAAACGCTTCGAAATATCAAACTCAATATTTTATTCAACAAGAAGCAGTCCCACAATCTCACTAGATGTACAAAGAAATACAGATTCGATCGACTCCGATGAGAATGTAGAAGAAGCTGAATCGTATGAAAGCTATAATTTTGATGACTATGAAATTATCAATTCTAATGACGAAAGCTTTTGCAATAGCGATGGATTTGAAAGGTTTAACGTAAGTTACTTAATAATTTCAAGTCATTTTTAATAATTTTAAAGTGTCGTTGCATATTTAAGTAGGTAGGGGAAATAGGTTTTTAGAAAACTTATAAAAAATTCGAACATAG
>DWQW01008194.1:0-14198 GCA_018249695.1 Heliconius erato demophoon
CAAAATATTTTATCATGATATACAATTCTTTTAACAATATAGATCAAGTTACAAATATGATTTACATGTATAAATGTGTTTTAACTTCATGAATATATAATAAGCATAATTCTTATATACAAATGATTGAAAATCAAATTTGAATTAAACTTTTAAGGATACAATTTATATAATTTTAGTTTTATGGTTTATCCCATAATATATATACCAGGGCAGGTGGAAAGTGTAGTGTCAAGACACTTAATTCTCGGTCTGGTCCTGAAACATTGCATGTTAAACAGTGAAAGACGACACCGCACTCTTTTGTCTTATCGAAAGGACAGGAAATAATAATAGTTCATTTCACCAAATAAAGCCTAAACCCACAACTACATCATCATAAGGGCAGCAAATTTAATGAATGCAACACCATTTCCTTTGGACAATTAATATTTAACAAATTTTGAAGGATTGATATTAGGTTTATATCATAATATTAATTATTGAGAAAATATTTAAATAGTAGAAATATTTCTATAAAAATGAGCAAATCTCAGTGTTTTTCCTAAATTATACTTATTTGTATATCCATGGAGCTATAGTATATAATCATATAATTATGTATTTGACGTAGATGCTTTATTTTTATAACCAGAATATAATATTTATTATTTCACCAATCACAGATAGTAACAAATATTTTTACAACAGAGTATTAAATCTTTCACTATTATTGTAAATCCAATATATATATTTTTTAACAAATACACTCTGATCATGTTATAAATGTTTGATTTTCCACAGCCTTCTCATAATGAATATAATGAAATATAAGGAAAAACTCATATCAATTCATTCACCAGCAGACAACTTTAGCTGAGAGTATATTTTATTATTATATTTATATATTCAAGTTTGTGAAGTTTTCAATTTTGGTAAAATATTCTGTTTACTCTGTTTATTTATAAAAAATAAATGCTATAATTCAAAAAAATTATCAATTATAAAGGTAATGACATTTTTTATTAGATATACCACAAGTAACATACAGTAAAATATAATCCATGATGATCAATTGACTGTAAAAGCGATGGTTGTGGGTTCAACTTCAACTTGAGGGTCTGGTCCTCTATCTTCCCTATTGTAAGCAGAAATATACATCTAATAATTTCAAAAGGAACAAACTAAAATTTTAAAACTTATTTTTGTTACTTATATATTTTCAACAGTTAACAATTTTCCAAAAAAAAAAAGTATATTTTGATATTCTTTTTTTATATGTCGAATAAATAGTGTATATTAAATATTTATATAATTCAATTAAGTAGTACATATTTTTCGTATGTATTTTTCGATTCTTAATATCTATAAAAAAATTGTAGTACCATAAAAGCTTATTAAATTAAAGCGTTATTTAAAAATTTTGGCAATTCGTTTAAATATTTCTTTTGCTCGTACTAATATTATCACTGGCCCAATTATTAAATGTTATTGCATATTGAATTATAAACAAAATTACATTTTTAAAGTGTTATTCCACACTTAGAAAAAAATATATTTTTTGTTTAGAAAACATACACAAAATACGGTACACTACTCAGTAACAAGATTTGAATCCGCGTCTCTTAGAAACAGTCCAAGCGCACTGAACGTGTGACTTAGTAGTCAGAACACAGGGACATTTTCCAAGTGGCGTTGGTTCAAATTATGCTATGTTAAAATTTGTATGTTTTCTAAAAAAAAAATACATTTATTTTCTAATACTTGATAACTTTTGGAGTCGCGCTTTCAGACCACCCTCTTTCTTAGGCTGTGTATTTGCTTTCCTTTCACATTGCATTTTCTTAGTTTCTTTTAACCTAAAACAGAAATGGAATAAAAAAATAAATAAATAGTGCATTTTTCTTTGAATTCTAAACATTTGCACAAATATTTGTAAAATGCATTCTCCTAATATTATAAATATGAAAGTTTGTGAGGATGGGTGTTTGTTCCACTTTCACGTAAAAACTACTGAACAGTTTTAGATGAAACTTTACAATAATATGGCTTACACATCAGAATAAAACATAGGCTAGAATTTATGTAAGAAATTGTAGAATTGGGCTATAACAATAAGCGGGCGGAGCTGTGGGTAGGTGGCTAGTTATTCATACTTATTGTTTCCATATAGCTTTATTTTTTAACAGTACTTTGAATTGGAACAAATACAATATTTTTCAACTAGTCATTTGGTTGCGACTTCGCTGGTGCTCGTTAGTGTCGAGCTTCACCATTAGATTTGCACTGTAAAATTACGCGGAAAGCGAAAAACGCAGTGTCTCAACACTAGGTTCTCCATGCAGGATACTGCGTGAAGCTAAAAAAATAAAACAAAAAGTAATACATACTTCTCTTTAATAGCAATTTGTTCTTCCTTTTTGTAAATATCCTTAAAATCACTACAGAATGTAGTCCACAGGGAGAAAAACTCCTTCGGCTCACAATCATCAAGTTTACCACATTTTGGAGAGTATTGATAAAATTTCACAGTAGCTATAAACTTATTGCGACATTCACACATATTCTCGTTCTCGGTTTTAAGTTTTTCTTCGGCAGCGTTTAAGAAAGTCGTCATTTTTTCTTTGAACACTTCAAGTCTTTTTGAGGTTTCTCTGATTTTTTCTGTTTCATTTTCATCGTCATCCCCTTTAGGTGACACATCTGATTCAATTACTTTCTCCATTTTATCTCTGCAATCTGTAAAAGAAATTATATTGTTATAGTTACAAACAAAGTACAATAAATGAAAATTAGGACTAAATCATATTAATGGATACTGTTAGATTAGGTTTTTGGTATTATGTTAAAATTATCTTAGCATTTCAAATTATACAAAACATTTTAGCTTCACACTCTATCCTGGACACCTAGTGTTAAGACATTTTGAATCCCCACTGGGCCTCAACTCAGTGCTACGTTTTTTATCTCGTTACTAGAGCGAGGAAATTACGATATTAAATATTTCACTCCCTCAAATGGAAGTCTAACCCACAACCGACGCACGTTTATGTCCTTGCGCCATGACGGGCTCAAATGACTTGTGTATACAAAACATATAAAGAAATGTAGATTTACAAGGACTTGTTTCAAGATTAATAAAAATCCCGTCGCCATTTGTAAAAATGTAATTATATGGCTTAATTATTAAAGCCTTCGTGGCGCAACCAGTGCTTGTGACGCATATATCCCTCGCTACTGACCGTCCAGGCGGCGGCGCAGCGCGGCGAGGTGCGCGGCCGCGTCGGCGAAGTCGAGCGCGGCGGCGCGCTGCACGTCGCCGGGCTCGGGCACGGGCAGCGCGCACGCGGCCGCCAGCGCGCCGCCGCGCGCGCGCGTGTACGTGCGCACGATGAAGTGCAGCAGCGTCACCGTCGACTGCTTCGACTGCGACCACAACCGAAACAATTACACAACTATACTAACTTTTTTTAATAAAAAACTGTGATGAATTCAAAAATTATGCAATATCTAAAAAAATATATTCCATAGAATTATAAATAGTTGTGAAGTATAATGACCTACAATGTAACAGTGTAATAATAGTTAATTACAATTTATATACAATATACATATTTTCTTACTACAATAAATAATTTTATTAATATAAAATATTTTTAGAAAAACACTCTGTTCCCCACATTCGATACCTTGCATGTTGAGTGACAGAACTCAACGTCACACTTTCCCTTTTTCCAGAGCGAAGAAACGAATTTATCAAATATTTCATTCCCTTCAGTGGGAATCGAACGTCCCATAACCATCGCGTTTACAGTAGCACACTAATGTACCCGCGCCACGACGACCTCAAAAACATATATTTAAAAAATAGTATTAGAATGTGTCAACAATATTTTTCTTACCTTTACGTCTTTTAATTTTGACAATATTTCTAACCCGAACCCATCTGCTTGTCCTCTTTGACAGTTCCCGCCGTTCATATAATTGCCTAATGTCAAAATTATTGCAAACAACTGCTTCAGAGGTTCACTCGTCATAAGAAACTAAAAATAATAATGTTTTAATTACTTAATTACATTATGTAAATAGCAGGATAAGCAAAAAGAAGCCACTTTTAAACCACTCCGTTTCTTACTTTTATTTGAAACAACCACGATAATTAATTCCTCCCGAGTGGCAATATATACGATATGCGATTTATAATTTGTCAGTCATATATTTTATTTATTTAATATTACAATTTTATGGAGAAAAATATAATTAAAAAAAAATATTATAAGAAATATCTTGCATATACATAATAGTTATAGATTTATTCCTCTCTTCAAAGAATATTAAAATATCAATATAATGAAAATGAGAAAAATATTATAATATCCATTTAAAAAATATTATAATATTTATATCTATATAGACTAGAGGAATCCTCTATTCCTCTACTGTAACGCGTGAAATACGTGTTGCCATAGCAACATGTCGTATGCCACTTTATAACACTGGTTCCCAACCAGTGGCCCCCAGAAGCCTAAATATGGTCCGCGAACTATTTAAACTTTATGACTGGGGATGGTGAGGCGAAGTTTCTGTTTGATTATCACAGTAAATTTTTATTATACCTACATGCATAGTGGTCCATGCTACTAAAAATGATATAAAAGTGGTCCTTGATCAATAAAAGGTTGGGAACCCCTGCTTTATACAAATCAAATCATCAAAAGGATTTTAATATGAATTATTTAAAAAAAATAACATTCCGTACAACTTCCCTATTTAAATTATACCTATGCCAAGTTCCAAACTTTTCCCTCTCCACAATTTTCGTAAAAAGGAGTACAAAGTTAATATATACGAATATATAATAAATTATACAAACGTCACAAGTGTGTTTCAAATTGTCCAATTTGTGCATAATAGTATTGACGGCGTCATCGAACTCCGCTTGGAATGTGAAACAGGAGATCCTCTCAGCAAAACTGTGGATTCCGGATAAGTCGTGTAAAAATGCCTCAGGCTTGTCCAGGGGTACGTCCGGCTTTTTGGCTAGGTGCTCCTTGATGAGCATCAGCTCTTCCTCTGATGCCCTCTGTAACGAGGAAACAGAAAAAAATCTGTTATGTTACTTATTTGTTGAGGCCTTCATAGGCAGAGGGGCACAAGTGTGTGACTGCAAAGCGGTTATGGGTTCGAATCCTACTCAAGGAAAGGATTTTTTGAATATTTTCAATTCTTTCCTCTAGTAACGAGGTAAAGCGCGGTGTTGAATTCCGCCACTTAACACACAACGCCTCTGGAGGCTGCCTTAACACTAGAATCCCAGGTTCCCTCTGCCTACCCTGCTACGTGCGGGAAACAGTGTGAAGCTAAAAAAAAATAACATACCAGTTCATATATTTGTTGCAGCGCTTCCAAGCTCACCACAGACGTATCAAAATTGTATATTGCGTTTTCTATTTCAGAAAACTCAACATGTAGACTTTGTGCCAATATGCCGACATTCTGAGATCTTTTGCTGTCCAAAATTTTTACTGGTTGAATTTTGGTTTTCACTTCAATTTTCTTTTTAACAGGGGCTTTGACAACTTGACGTGAGAATAAATCTGTGAATTCGTCTATATTGTCCAATTTTGCTTCTTCTATTTCTAGCCATAGAGGTTTAAGTCCCGATGAATCCAGTTCACTTTGTGGCGGTGTAGGTGTTGCCAATATACGAGTCCAATATAAAGGTTTCATTGGTGCAGCTGGTTTTATAGGAATTTTTCTCATTGCTGCAATGATAAAAAATATTTTATTATTTATTTATTTGCATTATTGGTGCCGTCGTGGCGCAGGGGCACAAGCGAGCAACTGTAAATGCGACTATTTAATATTACATCCTCGGCGTGGTAACGAGACAAAGCGAAAAGCGGGAAACGGAAGTGACACTAGGTTCTCAGATCCCTTCTGCCTACCCTGCTATATGCGGGATTCAGGGTAAAGCGAAATAATAATTAAAAAAACGGAAGGAACTCGGAAAATACAGCAAGGTAGACAGAGGTAACCTAGTGTTAAGACACTCGTTCCCCACTTTCCGCCGAATTTTTCGAAGCATTACGTGTTGAGTTTGCCTTGGTGTCAGAGCGACGAACCCACAAACATCGCGTTACAGTCACAATGGCACAATGTTACATAATAAGTATATAATAAGTATTTAATATAATATATATTCTATGAGCTTACATAGGCTGAAAGAAAGATACCTCATTAAGTGCAAGTTATATTTCATTACATTTTATTGATAATGGTGTACATAATTGTATTATAATTTATAAAAAAATATAATAATATAACTCACTGGCTCTTTGAGTATTCCAGCCTCCTACTGGCGGCGCTGGGAATGGCACAGGTCCTGAACTCGCGGGGGGTGGGGGCGGGGGAATTCCCGAACTTGCCCCGAAATCGGTCATAGGCGGTGGAGGGGGCGCCCCTCCTGGCATAGGGGGCGGGGGTGGCCCCATACCTGGCAGGGGAGGTGGTGGCGGCCCTATACTTGGCATAGGGGGCGGAGGAGGCCCCATACCTGGCATTGGAGGAGGTGGAGGACACATCCCAGGCATGGGAGGTGGTGGAGGACCCAATCCCGGTATGGGAGGAGGAGGAGGCCCCACATTTGGCATAGGAGGAGGTGGAGGACACATTCCTGGCATTGAAACTGGTGGAGATCCCATACCTGGCATAGGAGGTGGTGGAGGTCCCATATCTGGCATAGGAGGAGGTGGAGGTCCCATATCTGGCATTGGAGGAGGTGGAGGCCCCATTCCAGACATAGGAGGCGGAATAGGAGCTGAAGTTATATCAGGTGTGGAAATTTCCATGTTAGATATAGACGGCGGGGAGGGAATAGATAAAGATGAAGATTCCATACTAGATTGAGAAGGCACTACACTATCTTGAGAAGGTAACAGTGTTTCTGCTACGTCCGATATAGGCCGTAATGTAGATTCACTTTCAGTTATGGTAGGTTGTACAGACTCTTGGCTAGAGTCATATAATGGATGTGATGTTTCGACTTGCAAAGGAGTTGGAGATTCAGGTACAGTTTGAGATACAGAAATTTCCTTATCTAAAGTATCATTATCAATTATATGGTTCACTAAATTTGATTCTATGGAATGACTGTCTGTTCCTGGCATTGGAGGCGGCGAAGGCGACATCCCAGGGAGTGGGGGAGGGGGTGGAGTTATTGGTTGACTTAAAGTACTACTAGCTTGATCAGACATTTCAATGTTTGTCTTCACTATGTCTTTTTTATTTACTAAATCTAATGATTTTATTGGTAACTTTTCTGAGGAGTTTTCATTAATCAAATTTATTTCTTTATCTCCTGTTATTGATGTTTCTGAATGTTTACTTTTATCGCTTAATATTTCATTTGTTGTGCTTAAGAATGATACTTCTGAAGAACTTTCACTTGTGACATTTAACTTGATTTCATCTAATAATTTGTCACTATTACATACAATATCTTCATTAACAATTAACGTTTCTATTTCTTTATTACCATTGAATTTATTGTTATTACCATTGCTATCAATCAACTCATCTTTCCAATATGTACTATTAAAATCTCGACTTTTATTCAATTTACAATAATTTTCAATTTTATCAGATCTTATTTCCGTTGGTGTTTGTGTATCTTTACACATTAAATCACTGTTGTAACCTAATCTACTTAATTCTATACTGGAATCATTCATCATATTTACATTTGTTCTTAAATGGTTACCGTCATCTCTAAAAGTGTTTATCACAGGTTTGGTTTCCAGCCTATTGTTTTCAATATTGTGGGTTTGTATTTCTTTATGAGCTAATTCAATCTGATGTTTATTTGATAAATTATTTTGATCATTTTTTGAAGTAATACTTAAATGAGTATTAATTTTATAATCTTCTAACTGATATTCTAACTCTTGTAGTTTCTTTTTTAGTTTTGAAATGACAAGATTGGCTTCTGCTATATCTCTTACTACTTCAATACTATGTTTGTTATAATCATTTTCTACCAATGAATTGTTTATAATTTGATTCTGTTTTTTTTGTTGAATTTCAGGTGGCCAAGAGGTTGTGTCTAGCCTTCCTGGTGTTACTGCTTGTGACACTGGCATCTCCATGTGGGACCAATAATACATTAGGTTAGGCTGAAAAGAAATAATATTCTTCATTATTTATAGTTATAAAAAAAAATAAAAAAAATCATCATAAAGTAGTACCTATATATTGAAAAAAAATAAATTAAATATTTCAACACTCGCTACGTTTTAACAAACATGTCATTAGAAAAGGCTTGAAATAAATTTTCAACTTACTCTTATAAAAATGAAATAAAACTTATGCACAAGTGTAGAGTATATACCTAATAAAAAAAATCATCATCACATATTACCTATATAGTTAAAACTAATCATCATAAAATATTTCAACAGTCCTTCATTTTAACAGACATATTAAAAGAAAAGGCCTAAGGGAGAATGAAGAAAAGATTCATCTTGCTCTTAATAAAATAAAACTGTACGCAAGTGTCAAGTCTACACAAGTGTAGAGTACATATTTCCTCTTTTGACATGTCATTCATATAAAGGGACTGTCGCTATATACTAACATAAGCTGAGATTTCCACTAAGGTGATATAATATTGAGTCTATATTCTAATGAAAATAGGTGGTGGTTATTTGAATAAATAGTCATATTTAAATTATAATATATTTTATAATTTAAATATGACTATTTATTCAAAAGTAAATATTAAATTGTACCTTAAATATATTTTCCGTGGGTGCATTCTTATCTGGTATTTGACGAAGCACACCTGCAGCAAGTAGGTGAGTACAGTACTGGATGCCAAGTGTTTTCAGATCTTGAGTATTTAAGACGTTTTTTAAGTGACTATCTTCTGATACAGATGATAGAAACCAATTTAAAAGCATCTGCCCTGAAAATAATAAAAAGTCTAAATAAAAACCTTTATTACACTATAAAGAACAGAAATGTTGGTCTCTAAAAGCAGAATTAACTTTATAAAATTTAAGTTTTACATTAAAAGATACATATTATTTTAAAGACAATAATAAAAGTTAAAACAAGGTTTTGAAGCTATTCTTTTAACATGAAAATATATTCATATTATGTCGTATGAAATGATACCTGTATACCTAAAATTTAAACAATTTATACGAGTTTTAAAAAGCACAAACTAATTTAGCAACCAAAATAAATTGTCAATATGTCACTTTGAAAGTTGACGTATTGTTTCAAAACTTTATAATTAAAAGTTGCCATATCTAAAGTGGTCCTATTACTAAAACATAAATAAAGGATTATGTAAATAAATATATATTAGATTCTCTATATAGATTTTATAAAAAAAGGAACAAAATATCGATTCTTATATATCTTTTTAAAAAAAATGTAATACTATTTTTTTTATATTTAAAGTAAATCATGATATAGTTTTCATTAATTTTAGGACAAAATAAACAGATTTTTATTGATACATTTTTCCGATTAAAAACTAAGCCATGTTAATTAGATAATGTAATATTATTATAAAAATATATTGCTATAAGTTTTTAAGCAAGTGACATAATGTATATAGGTAGACCTTTGAAATCAGAAATGGAAAACTCTGTAATGGATAAACAAATTATTGTAGGTTTTACGTAAACTTACTATTACTAAATTTCCTTAAAGTTAAAAGGGTATTTTTAACAAATGCCCTTTTAATTAACCATAACTTTTCTCCTTCACAACAAAACAAAAAGGTCATCGTTCTCGTTCGTAAGTCACACTCGATCTCCATAATTAAATATTCACTATATAAATTCATTTTAAATTTTAAGCGCGACAAAACTATATCTTTACACTTTAAGGTCTTAGTCATATATAACATTAATGCACTATTTTTTTTAGTCCACTTTTCATAGATAGAATGGAAATTAACATCATTTTTAGGTGTAAATGGCGCCGGATCGTCCGAATGTAAACCTAATATAGCCACTATATCTTGCACTCTCTTCCTTGCTGTCCGATTTTTACTTAAAAACTTCACATAGTTATAATGCGCTACCGATGTTGTAAAATTTAAACGATTCGTCGAAAATTGCATTTTGTATAGGACTTTGTAGATCACGTAGGTACACTAAGTGCGCCACCTTATCTGTACTGATGCGAAAATTGTGAAATGATTTTATTAAGATAGCAATATCTATTAACTCTACATGTTAATGGGTAATTCAAGATAAGAAACCATATTATCTATGTGTTAATACACTTATTTTTAAGTGGTAAGACCGCGAGCGCTAAACGATCAAAAGAAATTGAATGCTTAAATTAATTAAAACCATACAGACAACGACGATGCTATGTTTTTAATACTTTTTTTAATATTTTTAAAAATAATTTAGGTAGTTGTGGCGCAGGGGCACACGAGTGTCTTAATACTAGATTCTCTCTGTCTACTCTGCTCATAAAAAATCTATAAATATTAACACGTTCACTGGGGCTTGAGGTCAAAATCGACTTCCTGTATACCTTGTGAGCGTTAGGTATATTACTTAAAGTCTATTCATTTCTTAAATTTTTATTCCCCTTTTTTATTTGTTCTTATACTCAACACGCAATGCCTCCAGAATGTGTTCTAATTATTGAGAATAAGGTCCTTTGATTTTGCGTTTGGGTGTTTTTACATGTCAACTATTTAATATAATTTTTAAAAGTTAAGAAAATTAATTAAATATGTATAGTGCTATCAACATATTACTCCCAAGGTTATTTTTATACTAAATTAATAAAATTAATAAAATATATTACTTAATATTTTTAAACATTTTTAAAATGTTAGGACAGAAAAATACTTATTTAGAAAATTTCTAAATAAGTATTTTATATTACTTAATTGTTAAATCATTGTTTGTTTCCCTTTTATCGGCTCCCTGAATAGGGTATATGTATAAAATATAATCCGAAAAGACCTCAACAGCACCAGCTGAAAGTTTTCAAAAATGGGTCCTGCAGTGAACGTGTTAATCGAATACTCTATGAGCTATATATACTTTTTGTGACAAGAATGAAGTTGTTTAATAGTAAGAGTCACGCTCGTCCGTAATTTGCGTTTGCTTTCCATTACTTTATATGTAAAGAGTTTTTATGAGAACCACACATAAAACTATGTTTGAGAATTTAACACATCATAAGTATGAACTATTACGTTCCCGTAGTATATAGGTATAGTATAGTCTGACTATTATAAATATCTCTCTATTATGTATTTGGGATATTTTTCTTTCAATTTCTATGTTTTCACATTCATCCCGAAACCGGAAAATAAGAAATATTTTTTAATATTAATATTTCTCGAAAATAAAACGGACTAATAAGCGTCACGTACAAGCTTCTTCTTTATTGCCTTACAATTATGTCTATTTAAAGAATAAATTGCTGAAAAATTCAAAATGCTTACCTTCAAATTTTTCATAAATTTGGAAATCCAACTTCTCAGGTACGAATTTTGGGCGTACAACTTTAGATTCACTGTGTTTATCGAGTGTTAGTGAAGCAACTTTCCTTAACACGTTGGAATCGGACATCGGCACGTCGCTCACGCTGGAGTGACGAGTGCTCGGCGTATCTGAAATATAATAATAACAATTAAATATCTTTATTGTACACACGAAAATAAAATTAATAATAAAATATATCTATAAATAAAAAAAAAAAATACAAGTATAAATAAGAAATATACAGTAAAAACAAAAAAAATTATTCGTATAATATACGAAAAAATTTATGACTTTCTGTTCACAAAATAGAATACTAAAATTAATCATCTATAATGTTTCCTTTTTTTAGCTTCACGCTGTATCCCGTACAGAACAGGGTGGGTAGAGAAAACCTAGTGTTACGACACTTTGTTCCCCATTATTACGTCCGTCCACCTTTCATTCAAGAGGAAATGCGTGTTGAGTGCCGCAACTTAACACCGCGCTTAGCCTCGTTACTAAAGCGAGGATATAAAAATATTAAATTAAATTTTAATTCCTTGAGTGGAAATTGAATCCACAACAAGTCGTACTACAGTTGCACACTTGTGCCCCTGCGCCACGACTGGTTTCATGTTTCTTATAATTCTTATATGTGTGATTTTTTATCTAGTTGGGAATATATTGGAAGTAAAAGTTAGATTTGTTTTACCCATCGTCGTAACTCAGTAAGGAAGTGGAAAGAAAGAAGGATTACAGCATTTCATAAGTGAATAATATGGCAAGGATGCTTAACGTAATACCAATAGGTAAACACGTGGGTTTAAATATAATTTGGGGAGATAGTTATGTGTAATATATGTATGTATGTATTTATATTTTTTTAAATTTTCGAATTTTAAACCCTTACTTTTTAAGGGAAAAAGGAACCCTTATAAAATCACTCTGTAGTCCGTCTGTCTGTCTGTCAAGACCCTTTATCTTAAGAACGCTTGGAGATATCAAGTTGAAATTTAAACCATATACTCAGATCTACGGCCCCATGATTTCCTGATAAAAAACATATTTCTATATTTACTATAAAAAACAAAAAACGTGTATTTCGACACTATCCGGTTATATACTTCCGGTTGACCGGTTGGTAAGAAATTTGAACACTATACATTTATGGTTAAATCCTAAAAAATAATAGCCTTAAAATGGAGTAATATTTCGTATTAAAGCCGCTAGTTCAAGTGAGGTATCAAATGAAAAGCCTCTGGCTAAAGTAATCCTGAATTTCAGAAAAAGCTCGATATCTGAAATTTTTCTACGAAACCCACGGTGAGCGAGCCAGACTCGCGCTCGTCCGGTTTTTTTTGCAACAAGAAGTTGTGGAAGACGCATAAAGATGCAAAACATAACTCATATACTCTTATTTTTAAAAATAGCAAGTAATAAAGCTAATATTTACTCACTCTGACAAGGACAATTTACTAAACACATACTGAGATTTAGTTATTCGAATTCGAAGAAACATTATAAATATAATATTTTACTTTGAAAATTGATCAACGTCTAACGTTATCGTGTAAATAGAGGTGTGACTCTTCGTTGTAAAACGATGGTAATCAGGTTAAATCCTATTTAAATTCTAAGAAAAGAAAATTATTAAATAATATATGTTTATCCTACTATGCACAGTACAGTATAGAGAAGTTTCACATGTGAAATGCAAAGCGAGGATATTCCGTACGTAACCGTTGAATAAAATGTAATATTAGAATAAAAGAGACCTAAATGGACTGGATCGATTTAACACTAGGTTCCCAGGTTCCTTCTGCCTACACTGCTATGTGTGGTAAAAAGCGTGAAGCTAAAAAAGGTATTATTATCATTAAAAAACCGTCATGGCGCAGCAGGACAGCGTCTGATTATAAATTCAACGGTTAGGTATTCGATAAATGATTTAAATTTTTTTGCTCTAGTATAAAGAGTAAATAAAAAAATAAGGAAAATAAAAGTAGATATTATGTATGTCTATATCAATTATGATTCAACGAACTTTTTTTATAATTAAATCAAATTAAATCAATTCAGCTTCACGTTGTATCCCGCACAATGCAGGGTAGGCAGAGGGAACCCAGTGTTTAGACACTCCGTTCTCCACTTTCCGCCAAATTCTGCAGGCATTGCGTGTTGAGTGGCGGAATTCAATGCCGGGTTTTTGCTTTGGAGCCAGAGCGAAGAAATGAAAATTTAAATAAATATTCCATTCCCACGAGTGGGGATCGAACCCACAACGAACTTACAGTCACATTTTATGCCTCTGCGCCATGACTAGCCTCAACTTGATTAAATATATAAATATACAAAAACATAAAGAAAAGGAATGTACATAATATGTTACATATCATATCAGCTGTTTCTATCAGCGCACATCTTTTATCTCGCAGAATACTTACTCGCACATATATTTTAATATATGTATGTATATCTCAGATTATTTAAGATAAACTTAACTTACTACACTAAATAATACAAAGATTTACGGTTATGTTGTGTTATTACCGTTGTCTATAATATTAAGAGACGACTCCGCCGCCACTGGTGGAAGTTCCACTTTCCTATGCCTCGATATAGTAAACGATGTTTGACCCGGGCAGGCTTTCAACCTATTTTCGAGCAAATCATGGCTGTACTCGAGCTCCTTGACTAAGGACTCGTCTT
>DWQW01008195.1:0-14198 GCA_018249695.1 Heliconius erato demophoon
ATAGGCCAATACTTCTGCTGCATTCAGCAGATGGGTAAGCTTTTCGAGACGATCATTGCTGAAGAACAGAATTGAAGTCTTATTGAGATGCTCAGTTCGGATTTAGGGCCGATCGTTTAACCATTGACGAACTGAACGCCCTGAATACTCGGTGGTTGACTGCAGCAACAGACAGAGATGTTCTTCTTGCTCTACTCGTTGTATGTGTACAATGCTTTCAACATTTTGGGGTGATGCAGTCCTAACGTTTAGGCTAGTGCAGGTACTGACGGGGCACGGTTGCTTCGACAAATACCTGCATCACATTGCACGTCAGAAGATGTCACCGGTGTGTCATGAGTGTGTTGCCTCCGTTTTTTTGGCGTATTACACTCTAGCCGAATGCCTAACTAGGTCTCCATAACGGCATGCCTTGATGGCTATAGTGGATAGAGACCTCTCACTGTCCAGTGTGGTGGGGGCCATGCTGATCAGTGAAAGGAACTGGTCTCGGAAGCTGAGTAGTGAAAGGAACTGGTCTGAAGGAGACCGCGAGGAGGATGGAAGAATCTATACGAATACAGACCCGCTCATCTTAAACTCCCCCAACCGTAAAGGAGCTACTGTGGGAGTGCCATTGTGATCCTCCTTGCTAGTAATCGAGGCTGCAATGGTGGCCTGCAGTAGGTAGGTCTTCTACTAAAACGTTGTAGTAGTATGCGCGAGTGGTCCTGCGGCATCTCATTTTGGTGCAGTGGAATTCCGCTGGGTTTTAGTGGGTAGTATCAAGTTATCCCTTGATGAGACCCACACTACCATCCGTCCGTAGGACAAATTTGTCTTATGTACAGATGATCTGCATCTAAGCATTTCCCAGGAAAAACAAGTCTACTCAATATGAAATACCTCGAGAATTCGGCAGAAAATGGGAAACGGGCGTATCTTAATGGAAACGGAGTGTCTTAACACTAATGTCCCAAATTACCTCTGCCTCAAAAAAATACGTAAAATAGATAAATTGAAATCCTAATAAGATAAACCGCATCATTAGAGTTCTCTATGACTTAATGGCTATACGACTAAAAAGCAACAATATACTTACTTTTTAGAAAGCATATAAAAATTTTAAAGTAACGGGATTTGATCTTGGAAACTGTCCAAGCGCTTGAGTCTAGTGGGTGTGGCCACTAGTTTAATTATTTTATATATTTTCTAAAACTATTTTTTTATCCTTAGTGTGAAAATGTAAAAAATATATGTGGACAATTTTTAAAAAAATGTTTTCACATTTACTGTGTACTTTTATTACCATAATAAAAAGAATTCATCTAACCTGTAGAAACTTTAAATAATTCAGCAGTGTTAGGCCGATAAGTATCTAATGAAGCACTCAATTCCATCAAAGGCTTCATTATAGCTTTTAAATGTTGCAGTTGCTCGCAAGCAAATATCAGCCAGGAGCAAAACATTACGTCAAGAAGATTTGCCATCGCCATGGAGAAAAGTAGCCAGTAAATCTGTTTAGAATTATATGATTTTTAGTAAGAGTGATTTCTTTTCAGCGTCACGCTGTATTAAGCATATAGCAGAGTAAACAGAGAGAACTTGGTGTAAAGACTTGAGAGATTGCATGTTGAGTGGCGAAACTCAACTCCGCGTTTTATTTTATAACTAAAGAGGGAAAATTTTAATTAAAAAAAACCATTCTCCCAATAACGTATTTAAATATTTTTTTATTATTTAATATATATCATTCAAATATAAATAGACTTGCCTGGAATGCAAAAGCAATAATGTACATAGTACCACTCATAGCGTCAAATGGATACCACGCTTTAAGCGGCAACCTTGGTACTGGCTCAGTAAGAGTGTCATTGGTCTCTTTATCAACCAAAAAGCGAACTGATTCTCCAAAGAAAGTTATTGTGACCCAGCCTAAAATGATAAATATAACTATTAATAGTTTATATATCAAGAAGTTTCTATAGCCAGCTGAAATCAAAATACTCAATTTATGTATGTTCGATGATAATAAATAACTTTATATAAATTATAATTATTATGATCACTTAATTAAATATTCTGTAACGTACGATATGTGATGTATATAGGTGATGTAACGCGATCGACGGATCAACGGTCGTCTATGGGTAGAGGACCTTAGTACCTATCAATTTCCATGTATGTTTTCCGATTTTTAGTCGTTCCGTAGATATTTTAGGATTTATGAAAAAATCGAATTCTTGAAAAAAATTGGCAAATACAGCCTCACTATTGAGTCTACGTTCGTGATTTTTTTTCAAAACGTCATTTCAAAACTATCGGCTCATAAATCTTTTAAATAACACGAAAACAAAAATCGTTTTTTAATAAGCTAAATTTTATGAAAATCTTTTAAAAAAATTATCAAGGGCTGCGTGGAAAAAAAATACTGGGGATTTTTTTTTTCAGAAACAATTTTGAGGACTGTTGCCATTTGTGTAGAATAATCTCTAAGAGTAAGGCTAGGGTAAAAAATGTAATTGAGAAAAAAATATTAATCTTATTAGGAATATTGATTACAATTAAATAGATTTTTTTACATATTTACAATTTCTTGTAATTTATTCAGATAATGTATATTGAGTAAAAATATTATGATATTGTAAAGCTCTCCTATCACGAACCGTGATTTGGCACCGTGAAATGCACTTGGGCGGTGGTTAATTTTAACTTTGTAAACGTATCAACTCCATCGGAAATAGAAGTAAGTTTATATTGACTTTTTCTTTTTGTCTTTCTTGTAGAAACATCGACAAAACGAAGGAAGTGTAATATATCGCAATATCTGTTACAGCTCATACAAGCTTGATAAATAGGTTTTGTTAGATTTATCTGTGGTAGACCACAAATTAATTGGGCTTTGTTTTGCTTTAAATCTTCAAGATAAAACTAGTATTCTGCAGAAAGCACGTAATTCCGTTGCATCTACACCTACCCACGATTCAGTTAAATTGTCTTCATGAATCTCATATGTTTTTATATAATTTGTTTCGTTATTTGATTAGTAAATTTTACATATTTACAATTATTTTATTTTACAAGATAAATTAAAACGCAGAACACCAAAACTGGATTATAATATATACATGACTCAGAAAAACCAAATCTTAAATTGTAATAACTTTTGCTTTATAATGGCTTATGCTTTAACAGAGTATTTAAGGATAATTTTCAGAAGGAAAAAAATGTTAACAATATTTTTAAAAAGTTATTAAGATAAAAGTAAATATTGGGCCAATTTTGATCCGGTTTCAGTCAGGTGAAAGTTAAGTATAGATTCATATTTTTTTAATTCATTTTTATTAATTAAATAGGGTATACAATTTTATTAAAAATATAATAAAAAAATGTTTATGTTCGTGCCATCATAATTTTCAAACGTTCTACTTGTACCAAGCGTGCCATTGGTTCACCATCCGCGTTATACCATTGATAAATGGACACAAATATTTCAATTCAAAGTAGTAGTTCCATTGATCATGTAAATTAGCACGTTAAGCCAAACAACCTCTTCAGCTTTATTATATTAGTTTAGATTTAAATTATAATAAGCATATTACATACATACATATTTAAATATAAAGTCAAGAATACCCACAAATAACAGAAAATAATGTCATGCCACTGATGAAGTAAAGAAGTCTCCTCATCTTATTAAGGGAAAGCTGGTGGTACCTTGCATCCGACTCAGTGAATAAAGGATGACTATTCGATTGATTCCATACGGCCAACGTCCTAAAAATGCATATATAGTTAATTATTAAAATAAATAAATATTTCTTTAAAAAACATTCCTTGAAAAATCATTAATTAAGTACAGCGTCTTCTTAGTCTGCTGTTCGATAATATTTTTTCATCTTCTCGCTGTATACCTTGTGACATTGTGTTGAGTGACAGAGCTCAACGCCGCGCCTTGTTTTGTTGAAAATTGTTATCATTTCGTCGATCGGGACTCGAAACCACAACCAGCATATTTAATAAAATTATGTGGTACATTATTTAATTTTGAAAAATAAAGTAAAACATCTCGAAGTGATGTAGTAAAAAAAGCAACTTCATGCTTTTACCCGCTAATCAGAGCAATCTAATTAGACGGGATACAGCGTGAATCTGGTTTTAACTTTTTTATTTGAACTGATTAAAATAAAACAAATACTAAATATTTAAGGGGAGTTTGCTGCAATACAAATCCGTTTCTGAGATTATCATGAGCAAATGAACAGACAAACAGACAAATTGAGCAAGCTCTATTAGATTGTTAAATGTCATGTATAGACGCCGATGCGTTACGATTTTATTGTAAGCGTAGATAAGTTGTTTTTTTTCAAACTTCCAATTGAATATTCTTATGGGAATTACGAAAATAGAACCTAATAGACTGCAATCCCAAGGCCCCCAGACCTACGTTATTTTAGCAAAGCTAAAATTTTGAGGATAAATAGTCTAATATGTAGTTAAGATGGTACGCGTACTTACTAACTTGAAAGGGGCCTTTTCAGAGGTAGGGTCAACTTAAGGTACACACTCACTTGTGTTAAAGCAGAAACGCTCGTATTTAAATATGTTGTTAAGAATTATATAAAAAATGTATATTTTTTATTTACAGAGGCATTTACTCCTGCCAGACTTCCTAAAGGTTGTTTAAATTTAGAGCAAAATACGTTATACGAGCGAAACTTTAACGTTACATATATTATTTACGGACTATTTCAAGACCCCCCTTTTAACCACCCAGGCTAATCTGATGGCTCAAACATCCTTCTAGACTGAGATATACCTTTATTGGAAGCTACCTCAGAGAGACCAGTCGTGGCACAGCGGCACAAAGTGTGACTGTAAACCGACTGGTTGTGGGTTTGATCCCCACTCGAGGAGATGAAATATTTACTTAAATTTATATTTCCATTTCTTCGCTCTGGTGTCGAGGACAAGCGCCGCGTTGAGTTCTGCCACTCGACACGCAATGCCTCCAGAATACGGCAAAACGTGGGGAACGGAGTGTCTTAACACTAGGTTCCCTCTGCCTGGTCCCACACACTGCTGGGTAGCAGTGTGCGGGACCTCACTTTCTAGTTAGTGAGTACGCATACTGTCTTAATTACATATTAGACTAATAGTCCTCAAAATTTCAGCTTTGCTAAAAATAGCATAGATCTTACGGCCCAGGGATCTTGGCCTGTAAGGTTTTAATAATTAAGTTCCGGAGGCGGACTTCCGGAGAAGTGGGTCTTCGATACGGTCCTTCGGAAGTTTGTCAGGCCCCCACGAGTCCAATCGTGGGTGGTTCGAAACTAAAAAAAAAGAAAATAGCCCCCCATTTGAAACGATTGCGCTGGGTCCGCTTTGCTTCGTTACCAGAGCGAAGAAATAAAAATATTAAATAATTCACACGAACCATTTCAAGCTACTTTTGAGCTCTTCATAACTCATAAAACAATTAGTCTACAATCTACATGCATGAAATTTAACTCAAAAGGTTATTGATATACGAGTATACACGTTTAAAAACGGCATTTTTGTGACTGACTCAGTCACTCACTAAAAACCTAATACACTTTTGGAAAAAATTAAGAAAGCAAATGTTAACTTTAAATATGAAAGTAAAATCAAAGAACATATTAAAATAAACCGATTCGATTCGATTTCGATTATTTAACTTTACAATCGTTTTACATTTATGTTTTCTTATGTTTTCAATGAGATAATTATTTAACATATTAATATTTTGACCTAATATACGTAGTAATATGATTTGTCAGAAATAATAATAAATAAGTCAATTTTATTTGTGACTGTGTTGTTACCTGTAAAAATTTTTGGAAGTTATAGCGAAAAATGCCAACTTAATAATAGAGTGGGCGAAGAAGAGCACAGTTATGGTATTAGCGGTCAACTCATTGACTTCATCGGAGTATTTTGCCATATTAGCTGCCATACACAAATAATGGATCACGATCAAAAATGCATGAACGCTGGAATACACCTTACGTAAAAGAGTGGACATCCCAGCATTATCTAAAATATAAAAAAAGTTTGAGAAATAACATTTTAAATAGATAATTATTGTCAAATATGAATTTCAATTTAATTTAAAATCAAAAAAAAAATATTATAAGTAATAACTTATGCTAAATATTTGTTGCATTATTATTGCATTATGCAGAATTTGATTTCTTTCGTGTCATAATGCAAGTTAAATTTAGTACTTATCTGTAATTGACATATCTTATATTTGTATAAATGTCCTAAAATAATATAAAATAATAACTATTTTTACAGTTTCATACTAGAAAGGTTCTTTCCGTCCAAATTTGAAACACTATCTGTGAAGTGATCTTTTGCATTTGGCGAGAACTAGGAAATCAAAATAATTTATTTTGCCCAAATGAGGATCAAACTGCAACCATCGTGATGTTACTCGTTGTCATAGCGATAAATTATAAGTCATGAAACATTTTACCTGAATGATAGTTAAACAAAAAATGTCCTGCCGTCTGCATCAACTTAATGTTTGGCATTAAATCGGACACGAGGCCCTGTGTTTTTATTTTCGTCATCATCTACAAAATTATAATTTTTAGGAATATTTGTAAATTTTTATATCATTTAACATGAATTTTACTTATATATTTCAATGATATATTCACCTTGATTACTTATTAGGCAGATTTTATTCAATTTCAATTTCTTATTGGCTCCATTTACATAAAATGGCTTAATACAATTTGTCGAAGCCCACGCCCATTCAGTATAATTTATTTTTTTAAGAGCAGCCAAAATTTGGAGACGTCTAACCGAAGAAATGCCATCGGCTAAATGATCGATTTTTATTTCAGTACCACACCTCAAGTTTCGCACTGACGTGTTTCAATTTCAAAGTCATATAGGCCAATGGTGGTAACTTTTCCATGGGAGCGACCACATGGTGTCCCTGTGAACAGCCGGTTGTATCCTCTCCTTAAATATGAATGATACCTCACCCTGTATTTATTTATAATTAGAGACTCCCTATAAATTCATTACTGGATCGATTGTGTTTGCACCGCTTCGATGTAGTGTTTGATGTTTGTTCTGATGTTTGTTTTGTTTTGTTTTCATTGAAATGTTTACAATTCGATCTTCTCTTATTTAACTTTGTGAGTCATTTTGAAGCAAATATTCAATTTCTATTTTCATATTTTTTATTAAAATATATTCTCTATAATACTTTTATGACTTAAATATATCAGTGACAAAAAGCAAATCAGCTCCACGCTGTATCCCGCACATAGAAGAGGGAACCTAGTGTAAAGGCACTCCGTTCCCCACTTTTCATCGGATTCTGGAGGCATTGCATATTGAGTAGCGCAACTCAACGCCGTGCTTTGTCTTAACACCAGAGCGAAGAAATGAAAATATAAATTGCCTTCAAAAATTTGTGTATTGAATTAATTAAAATATTCTTATATTATTTTAGGATGACTTAATAAGAGCGACTGTTGAAAGGCAAATTTTCCTAAACTCCATATAGAGTAATAATATTTAGAATCAGCGGATTGTTCTGCCTCTTTTGGCCTCCTATTATTTGAGCTGTTTTTTAGCACTTTTATCAGTTTTTATCAGTTACTTCGCCCTCCTTTTATTATTCGCCCTCTTTTAGTTCAGAGTTTGAATTAATTACAACTTCACATATATTATTTCAATTTTCTTATTTCTTATTTAAATAATATCAGTTTAAACTTATTGTTATCAATCAAGACCGCCATAATATTTTATTTTTTATAAATACGAGTAAGCATACCTTTTAATTTATGCTGGTGATTGTTTCAATAATGAATGAAAATCGACCACGTACATGTGACAAAGATACCAGGAAATAAAAAAAAAGAAAATAAATATTAATATCGCTTAGGACATATAATTTCTTTGTGCAATAATAGATTGAGCGTAGGTCAACTACTGAGAGTAAATGTAGTCCATTATTTACGAACCGTTTCAGTTATGGACATAATATTTTCCAGGGGAGGATTTTGATTACTTAAATACATAAATCCTGCGATGTTTCCCTTTTAAAGGATCGTTGCATGAGCAGATTTTGCGCTTCTTAAGAAATTTCATTCAGGACAATTATCCAAACATGTTGGCTTTACTCTATTTTCTTACTCTCTTTAACTTCACGCTCTATCCCTAGTGGAGTAATCAGAAAGATTTTCTAATTTGTTAATTGTCTTTTTGACCTTTCCATCTTTCTTCAACAAAATCGGGAATAACTAGTGGGAATTGTCAAAGACTTTTTTTTTCACACTTGTTGTGATTTAATAATTTGTTAAAATACCGTTACTAGTAATGACCACAGCGCACCCACGAGATATTAACTTATTGTTTCCTTAATTACTTTATTAAAGATTCCTTAGTATTATCGTTATTTTTGGTCTCAAAACAAAGCTTTGGGTGTCCCCATAGGCATCTAATAGGTTTCGAACCAGTGACTACGATGACCAATCAAGAAGTTAAACTGTTGTTTCTGTGGAAAATCTCTTACAAGCTTTGAAGTATATAAACGATCGTTATTCGTGTTGAAATACCCAATACGAACTAATTTACCGAGGCCAATCGCCATATTTTCTACAAAGAGTATATTTGAAGATTAGTATTTTGAATTCATACGATTGATAGCACTTTTACTGGTGGACAATGTTGTAAGATGGCACCGACTCAAAAGTAACGGATTTTTTTTAAATAATTAATATTTGCTTCAGTTTGTAAATATAAGTATAGTTTTCGTACTCATAATTACAAATGTTAGACGAAAAAAATTCAATTAAGGCATTTCTAGAGAAATGATTATTTAATACAGTTAGGTGGAAATCACCCAATTGAAGACGAAACACTTTTTCTATTTTGAGAATATCTCTTTTTTTAATTGTATTAGCCTTTTGTAGAGTAGTTAAAACTGTGATTTCATTAAAAATAGTGATGACAAAAACACTCTCTATATACAGATAAATAATAATAAATAATAATGATAATTTATTATAAAATAATATTTTAATTTTTTTGAAGTCGGTGCCAAGCAAAACAAACATGTTTAGTAGTTCGATATAGTAGTAAGGTTGTTGTAGAATCAGCTTGACACCGACTTCAAAATTATAAAATCTTTTATTAATTATTTTAGTTTAACAAAACCAAAGTACGGATAACTTTATGTTAAATTATTTTTTACTTTTTAGTTCATTATTTGAAATCGGTTATTTTTGATTTTTTTATGTCATTTTCTATTTTGGGTTATGTTAAGTGTAAAACGGAAATCGTATTTTATCAAAAGCGAAAGTTATTCGCGTGCCCAATGTTTTAACTTCGCGAAGTTTTATTAGCTTCTTAACCAACTTTGTGAACTATAAAGTTGGTTAAATCGATGGAACTAATAAAACTTTAGCTCTTTAACTATTTAGTTTTGTATCAAATAAATGGTTATATTCTAATAATTTGTGTGATTTTGAACAAAATTGGATATATCCATTAACTAACTTCGCGGTTGAGTTCCGCCACTACAAGACTCTCAGATTTTCAGAATTCAAGCCATATTTGTCTCGAATTCTACCTACCCTTCAATACCGCATAGCGGGTAGAAAGAAAAGAAATATAAAAATAGATAGATACATGTTATCAGCATGAAATATTCAAAATGCTAGTGATGGAGCTAATTATGACTGTATTCATTGGCAATTATAGTTCTGCATACATGACCATAGCCATTTTTATGTAACAACAAGATTTAAAAATTTAATCAGATTTTGGTAATTCTACATATTGAAAAATAAATAATTTACAAAATGATTACATACTAGCGGCCCGCCTACGGCTTCGCCCGCTTAAAATACATGATTATTGATTTAATAAGCAGAATTGATTGACAACTATAATGACTTCTAATATGATTTTGTGAGTCAACCATAAAAGATAGACATATGCTGTCTTGGGATATTTTTTTTTATAATTTTATGTAGAATATTTCCGTCATACATGGTTTCGTTGTAGCTTTAACCATTAAGGCTGCACACGCGACAGAAGCTTAAGAAATCAAGTAACTTCTCCCGTTTTCCCAATAATTCCTTTCACTGCTATGCTCCTACTGACTGTAGCGTGATAAAAAGTATACTATGACCTGCCCAGGAGTATGAAGAATAACTGTACCAAGTTTCGTTAAAATCCGTCAAGTAGTTTTTGTTTCTATAAAGAATATACAGACAAATAGACAGACATACAGACAGACAAAAATTTTACTGATTGCATTTTTGGCATCAATATCGATCACTAATCACCCCCTGATAGTTATTTTGAAAATATATTTCATGTACAGAATTGACCTCTCTACAGATTTATTATAAGTATAGATATATTTTTTATTTTTTTAGGCAGAGGAAACCTAGTAAATGGAATATATTGACACTAGCAAGATATTCCATTTCCATTAAAACACATTCCCCATTTTCCAGGTCTCAAGCATTACATATTAAATATTTATAAAATTTAAATTACGTTATGACAACTAGGAAAAGAAAATAATTTAATTTCCTGAGTGGGAATCAAAACTACAAACGTGACGTTTACAGTCATACGTTTGTGCCAATGTGCCACGTTTTTTTAAACTGACTTCAAAAAGGAGGTTCTTAATTTGTTTGGTATATTTTTTTGATGTATGTTCCCCGATTACGTCGAGATTTCCAAACTGATCTACGTGATTCTTTATTTTTTATGCGTTATAGATGCTATTTAGGCCCATAAAAGTTTTATTCAGTTTTGTCTAGTAAAAAATTAAAAATTAAATTAGCTTCACGCTGTATCCCGCACACAGCAGGGTAGGCAGAGGGAACCTAGTGTTAAGTCACTCCGTTCCCCACTTTCTGCCGAATTCTGGAGGCATTGCGTGTTGAGTGGCATAACTCAATGCCGCGCTTAACCTCGACACCAGAGCGAAGAAATGGAAATATAAATTTAAGTAAATATTTCATCTCTTCGAGTGGGAATCGAACCCACAACCAGTCGGTTTCGCAGTCACACCTCGTGCCGCTGCGCCACGACCAGCCTGAGTTTATAATTTAAATAAAGGAAAAAATCCAAAGTGAAAATTTTTTTAGTTATTACCTCATGTCATAGTAAATAAGTGTATACGCCCACAAACTGAAGTTTGTTGAACTGAACAAACCTATAAGATATTTCGCAATCACAATCCTGAAATTAAAAGAGTACAAACAGTACTTTGTTATCTATTCGTTATTTTTTTTTATTTTAAATCGTCGTCTTTTAAAAAATAGCGAGAACTTATTCAAGGATCTAATCTAATTATTGTCATTACTTAATTTAAAACAGCAATTGTCAAAAGGCTAACAAAATGAAGCGGATGGATTTTTTTGTGCTTAAAGTTATAAAATAAAGTATTTAGTATATTTTGTCTCATAATAGTCACAACTTTGCGTGGTAGTTATGCATGAAGAGAAAGGATAGGATAGGGATGATCCTCTCACATCGCTCTATCTTCGACTTAAAAGAGATCAGTTAAGTGAAATATATATATATATATATATATATATATATATATATATATATATATATATATATATATATATATATATATATATATATATATATATATATATATATATATATCTATATATATATATATATATATATATATATATATATATATATATATATATATATATATATATATATTGTAAATGAAAATATTGAGAGTCCGGTTAATAATTTATTTTAGAGTATATACTTATGTAAAATACTTTTTTTCACAGCCGGGTCTTAATAACATCATAAATGTTATTTAAGTATAATATAATTTATGCATTTCAATTATCCTATTTTAATCTTCCTTTCGTAACAAATATACAGTAACGGAGTGTCCGGCATCGTTGACGACCTTGTTCCAAAGATGTTGGAGCTGGAATTAAAAAAATATATTTATTTATAAATTTTATTTAGAAATTCTTTAACACAGCATGGACCACTATTGGACACGTCTATTGTGTTACAAACAAAGGAGCTCGAATCTGTAACTATAACCTACACTTGTGACAATTAAAGGGGTTAAATGATGAAAAAAAACTAAGTGATGAGTGAGATTTAGTTAAATAAAGCCGTTACTTAACTGAATCTGTTAAATTATACGTCCATCTCTCTGCCAAAATTATGGCAAGAGAAAATCGGAAAGATCTATCTTAATCAACTATAATATTAAGAGTAAAAATACTATTGATGATAAACCTTTTTCAAAGCTATCACTTTACTTGTACTTTTGTATTTTACCATCACAGAACTTGCTAGTGTTAAAATACTCCGTTCCCCATGCACAGCCGAATTTTCTAGACATTGGGTGATGAGTAGTCTAACTCCACATCATACTCTATCTAGTAGAGCGGGTAAATGAAATAATAATTCGCTTCCTCGACAACCAACTAAACCAAAATCGTCGCGTTTACTGTCAGAAGCAGTTCCAATGTGCTATAGTAACCATTAATAAATGAAAGTAACATTTATAGAATTACAGTTATAAATTTAGTTTACTTACAAATAAATTAGAATTCTTATCCATCTCTTCTGTTTCAACACGACTCCTCCTTTGCAGTACAAGACAATTACAGTGGTCATCGTTTATTGAGCATGAGCAGCTCTCTGCTATATTCTCTCTATCATCCTTTATCGTATCACAAGGACAAGATGTCATAGGATTATCTGGACATGGGCAGCTATTTCTAGGATCGTTATCGATATCGCCTCTTTTATTCAAATTGTTATATTGGCTTTTGTCTAATTTTGTCGCTATATGCATTGCGCTATTAAAAGATCTGTAAAAGGTTTTGTATTAGTAGTTTAGTGGGACACTGTACGTACTAGTAAGTTATCAATAAAATATCGTTAAATCTTCCTTTTTTGTATTGTACTATTTTTTTGGTTTCACACCAGGGTAGACAGAGGAAACCTAGTAACCTAGTGTTAAGCGCGGCGTTCTCCACTTTGCATTTTGAGTTGCGGAACACAACACTGTGCTTTTTCTTTAAAAAAAGCGAGTAAATGAAAATATTAAATATTTTATTTTATCACGATTTTCCTCATTTTGATCCCACAAACTGTCTCGTTTACACCACGACTGGATATCAAATCTCTTATTTGTGTGTCAATTTTCTGGATGATTAATTAAATATCGTAAAAATACTCCACGCCACCATCTAAAGACGAGCGGTAAGGTAAAGTAAAATATAGTAAAAAAAACTCATATTTCAGGAATTTTTAATATACGCTTTTATATACAAGCGTCTAAATGTATCTCCATATACCTTTTTCCAAATCTAATTCAGTGGACTAATCCACACAAAGCAAATTTAATTTCTATTTAGAGACAACAGGTAGCTTTTATGAGGTATTCTATAATAAATTTTTAATAGGTAGGAACAAATATTGGGTACACTTACAAAGACGAGGCAATGATCATTGTGATAATAAAAAATATCTTCATTGTTATTATTTACTCTTAATGGTACTGTACTGTACTGTTCACTCAGAAGCTGGAGCACTCACTTAGGAATTCCAAAAGTGAGTCCCGTTTTTATACCAGGCGTATCCATATATATGCAAATGGCACAATTATTATTATAATTGCCTATTTGAAGCGTTTTTTTTTCTTATAAATAAATCTAAATAAATAATAATAATATACATAATTGAGGCCAGTAGTGGCGCAGGGCCACAAGCGTGTGACTGTAACCGCGATAGGTTGGGGATTCAATCCTCACTCGAGGATATGAAATACTTCATTTTTGCATTTCTTCGGTCTGGTCTTGAGGCAACGTTGAGTTGAAGTGAGAGTTGAGCTCTGATACCTAACGCGCATCGCATCCAGAATTCGGCTAAATGTGAGGAACTGTCGCTGTGAACTGTCTTAACACTAGGCTCCCTCTGCCTACCCTGCGTCATGCGGGATACAGCGTGAAGCTGAAAAAAAAGAAACAAAATATATAAACATATAGTAATATACGTATAATTATGTATATTTTGTTTCATTTTAATTTCTCATTTGACTAGTTCTGCAATATTTATTGAAGCTATTTTTGCTTACATATAAATATGGAAGTAAAATATAACAAATTCATAATCACACTTATAAATTTCCAATGTGTACAACAGTC
>DWQW01008196.1:0-14196 GCA_018249695.1 Heliconius erato demophoon
AGTTAAAAAAGAAACAAAAACTACAGTGATTACCGTGAAACATCTCGATAGAGTCGTTTAAGTCCATTGGTTTATTAAAGATTTTGGTTGATTTTCCACTTTTTGAACGGTTTTCCGCTTCAATAATAGCAGGTGGTTATTCTCACGATGGATCTCTTAATGAGGATGTCATTGTTAAATTATACTTTTTGTCGAATCTATGAGAAGTCTTATACAATTTACTGTAGAAGAAGAAGAAAATATATTTTTGGCTATTAAAGTCTGCTAGTTTTCGTGAATTATAAATGGCAAGGTATATAATATTATGCTTATAATATTATAAATAGCACAGAATAAACATATATTTGAAATCGTTTGCTTTGACGTAAAATTCAGTGTTTTTTTACGTTCCGTAGGATTTTGGGAAATTCTCTTTACTACTCCTGTACATTTTTAAAGGAACCTAATAGCCCGAATTCAGCGTCCTACAATAACGAAAGAGTTATATACACATTATTTAAAAAAATCACTTTATAATGATTAAAAATTTTTTCGCGAGGTTCCAGAGAATTTTGGGAAATTCTCTTTAGTTCTCCCGTACACTTTCTTTTTCGTTCGTTTCTTACAAAGAAACCTAAACGTTAAGCTACGAACGCTAACGAGCTAAGTTAATTTAAATATTACGTAGGATCTACGGTATTGATTTTTATTAAAAAGTCTTTCAGAGTGTGAAAAAAAAGATTTCTTCTTTCAAATAAATTAAAATTATAAATTTTATGGTCATATTATTTCACTATCATTATTTTACCGATGTTTTAATTTTTTTTGTTACTTTTTGTTCACCGTCACTGCGTAAATAAATACGTTTGAATTTCTCAGTTATTAAGTTAATTATACAACCAAAAAAAAAATCATTTCACTATCACACTTCAATATCACAACTCTAATCCCCTATTTATATCACTATCACTATCACGCTATATCACAACAAACTTAATTATGATTATAATATAATCACTATAATATAATAATTTAAGCCCAAAAATACGTGTTAATCGCTCCACTCGGTTGGCCAACTCAAATGATTTTGATCGCCGAACCGATGACAAATGGGTATCTACTTTCAGTTATTTAAGATATCGTGGGATTTCGTTTTAGTCGAAAAAATAATTTGAAACTATTATAACAGTTATAGTATTGAGAATAGTGTTCATTTTAGTTTTAGTTTTATTGTAATTTAATATATAGGAAGAGTTGGAATTTATTTCTTTATTATGATAGTTCTGTTTCTAAGGACAATTAGATTTTTTAGGGTATTTCATTTTACGACATTAGTATTAGTTTTATGATAATTACAAAAAGAATATCTAATTCTTTATTTTATGTTTATAAGTTTAGTTTCTTTATTTTATATTATGTAAAGAGAATTTGTAATGTCACTTCGATTTGTTTCAAATCATCGTTTTTTATGGACTATATTTAAATTTTAATATCAATTTATAAATAGCTTTAATTTTTTTTAGATCACTGTTTTTTTTAATATTATATATAATGTAAAATCGTTTTTTACAATGCTTTAAGTTTAGTTAAGTTTAAAAATAATAAAGAAATCTAAAATAAGTTAGTATAAAGGTTTAAATTAAAATTCAAGTTAAGTAAGAATATGTTTTTGTTGTTAAATTTTACAGCTTGCTAAAAATCATGACTATTTAAAATAGTTCTGTAATAAAGACCAGAAAAATCTAGAAACCATCGATTTCCCGTCCGTCTCTACATAAGAAGCCTCTACATTTCATGTAAAATAAAGTAAATGTAAAATAATATGGTGTGTAATATAATAATATGTACACTATACAGCCGGTTTGATACACGCGTATCATATAACGAAATGGAAATATTTATATATAAGTATATATGTATGTATGTATGTGTGTCTATATCATATATCGCTTTTATTACTATGAACAATTCACAGGAGACTTATTCTCCTTTGAAAAAAAAGTATATGTTAAATATGTACTTAGGAAAACAGAGAGTGGAGAAAATTGATAAAAATATGCTATTAGTTTATTAATTAAATGTTGTTTTTGTATCGACGTATTTTTTTATTATTTCTAGATTTTTTTAATTCACTGTATATTGATATTATAGATGAATTTGGATGTTGTACTGTTTTTTGTAAATAGTTTATAAGATACATATATATTTATAGTCAAAGTAAACCGACGGAAATGAAATTGTTCTATTTTTTATCGAATAATGTTTGAGGGTCAATTTTTCAATTATTAATTATGTATATATTTTATCATACTGTACATTTCGCTAGAAGTTTTTGTGTTTGTGTATTTTTTTTATATTTTGTACTCTTAATATATTTTTTTTACTAAACTTTAATATAATATATTTTTATAATATTTATATATTTAATTATTTTATCACATATCACTGTACCAAAAAAAAAACAATTCCATTCAAAACGCGAACTCTTAAAAAATCTCTACTAAACACACATAAAAATATAACGTATTTACCATTCACATTAAACCATCACAAAAAATACTAAAAACTATCGTAATTTTCACAAATCTAAGCTAACATTCCATATTTTTATAATATTTTAAGCGTAAATCTCGATTTTGAGGACCGTCTCGGCCGACCGCGCGCGACGATGTCAAAACACCCTCTAACGCGCACGTGGTGAGTCGCACCCCCTGGGGTGGAACTTGCCATTTTTTTGCATGATTTATTATAGAATTGAAGTATTTTAGTTATTAAATGATAGTTGTATCTTGTAGTAGACTTTTAAGATAATTATTTTTTTTAGTGTGGGTACCCACCCGCACTAAAAAAAAATAAGTTTAGGTACACCTAGGGTACTTAACTAGATCATTTTTTTGGCGATTTTTAAAAAAATATTTTGAAAATAATGTAGAAGTGTTCTAAGTTCATTAAATTAGATTCTTAAAGAAGTGTTGTGATATGTCTATGAGAATAATTAAATAAATCAGAATAATTAAATATTTAAAAAAATGTATATCTTTGTAAAATAAAAGTAGTACCTACAATTTTTCTACCTGGCGCTTTTTCTCGCTTAGCAGAGTAAGTAAAGGGAACCTATTTTAACAATATAGAATTGTGTGGCTGTGTTGATATGGGTGGCAGAACTTTTTCTTATCAAAGCGGGGAAATTAAAATAATTTAAATATAATAATTTCTTATTTAGAAAACGTAACTGAACAGGTCGGTTTCCAGTAGGCACGGGTTCAAGTCCCGCTACGTTCAAATTTTTATACGTTTTCTAAAGAAGTATTTTTCTACCCTAAGTGTGGAATAACACTTAAAAAAATGTTAAAAAATATATAGATAATAATTGCTCGAAGTGCGGATCGAACTCACAACCATACCGTTACCGTACAGTCACCACTACGACGGATTCATAGCTTACATTGATAATTTTACAATTTAGTTAACAAATAACATGCTATAACACAAAATTAATTTTCAAGTAAAAAAAATATGGCTCATACATTAAGTAGGTATCTACTGTATAGTACATAATTATAACAAGCAAAGTATTAGTCGATCAATTGAGTCATACAATTACATACATAATTACACTTACGTGAAAATACCGGTACTAAACTACATACTCCACTACCAGTATGGTAATGGTGAGCCTAGTTGGTTAGTTTTGGTTATATTATTATGTGGTTCTAGATGTTTCGAAAGTCAAAAGTTTCGATGTAATTTGTAAGAGTTTCTGGAAATTTCGATATGTGACACAGTTAGTTTAATAGCTACAGACTGTGTTCTACACATAGCAGGGTAGATACAAAAAACATAGTGTCAGGACACTCTGTTCAAATGCGTGCTTGCTTGTCTTGTCATTAGATCGAGGAGAAAATAATTTATTATACAGAATGAAAATTAAATCTACAGCCGTGACGACAATCTTACAGATTTATTTCCATTTTTTTTTTTAAACTACATCCAAAACCATACTTCTTTAAGTTTAACAATCCTTTGCCTATGTCTGAATTCGTGATATAGCGGACTGACGTTACTTAACGCCAAATTTTAACTTATCAAATTGGGAAAAATTCATTACTTCAAGAGGGAATTGAAGCCACAATCATCGATATTAATTTAAGACACTGTCCTCCTACCTGCATGAATTTATACTCTATCTCATACTATAAAAATATTTTTTTACCTTAATTGGAATTAGAACTCATAACTGTTGCAAATTTTTATATACGTACATTTTTACTATTTTTTATATGTTATCTACAATATCGATTACCTTATCAAAGATATGGCTACAACGAGCACACATTTTAAACGTAGCGGGATTTGAACCCGCACTAAATGAAACCGAATGACTATCCTAGTGTTGGAAAGCAAATAGCTCGCTAATGGTGACTTATTCCGTTATTAATTTATAACAAAGCGATGTTAATGTATTGATTGACAAATTACACTTGGGATGTATGGGTGACTACGAAATATGTGAACTTGGGACAATTATTGTATACTTACATATATTTTATGTCACTTTATGTTTATATCAATTTTTTAACATTTTTAGTGTTATTCCACACTTCGGAAAGAAAAATACTTATTAAGAATACAATATTTTCTAAGTTCAGTATTTTGCGTCTGCTTTTTGTCTGTCAGTCTTACAGTAACGAAGATGATTTTTTATTATACAAAATGGCCGGAGTGCAATTGACCCGGTTAAAATCGTATATTAGTTTTACTAACTATTTTTGTCTATATATTTCGCATTTTATCTATTTTCTTTATGCCCATATTATTAACAAACACTTCAATTCACTCCAAATCCACTACTTAACAGTTGAATAAATTAGAAAGGGTTTTTTAAGAAAACAAATAAACAAGCTATCAAAGTTTTAAGCCCAGGTCCACATAATACGTAGCTATATCTATATATGTATAGCTTTACATAGCGCTGTATAGCATTAGATAGTATTAGAGCTTATTCGATGAACCTTTGATGAACTCTATGCTTCATTAGTCTATATCCTGTTAATATGTACGTTCCAACAATATACAGTATATATAAAATATATTGATCTGAAACTAGTAAGTAGGTATTTATTTTTTAGCTTCACGCTGTATCCTGCTCATAGTAGAGGGAACCTGGGAACCTAGTGTTGAAACACTCCAATCCCATGAGACATTTTCGTTTCCCACTTTACGTCAGATTCTGGAGGTATTGCGTGTTGAGTGGCGATAATCAATGCCGCTCTTTGCCTCGTTACCAGAGCGAGGAAATGAAAATATAAAATTTCTTAGAGTGGGAATCGAACCCAACCTGTCGCGTTAATAGTCGCACGTATACAGTCGCACGATTAGTTAGTAAGTTCAAAATAAATTTTTGATCTTAATTTTTTACATTTTTCTTGTAATTTTTTATAAATAATACTAAACAAAATAAACAGTTTATACAAAGAATAAAATAATAATGCAAAATCTAAGTTTCCCATATTTAGTTTTTATCAACTTGTACCGCCATCTATGTTACTTACTAAGAACTTTCGCCGGAAAGCTTTGCAACAAGCGAACTTTGGTTTTCTTCTTTTCTAGTCGTAGTAGACTTTAAGATGCAAAAAGATGGTTTTTGTAGATCTCGTAGCAATTTCGGATTTTTTATTAAGGCCAGTCGTGGAGCAAGGACACAAACGTGGAACTGTAAACGCGATGGAGTGTGGGTTCGATTTAATTAAATATTTAATATTTTCATTCCATTGAGTTGAGCAACTTAGTATCGAAAAATACCTTTTAGTAAGCATACGAAAGATTTTTTTCCATATAATTTTAAAATACTCCCATATATTTAATATAACCAGTTGGATATGAACCTGCGCTCCAATATTTTTCAATAAACTTACTTAAAAATAATAACATTAATAACGTATTAAATTATTATCGTGTCTATTGCATTAAAAACCACTTCAGCCAAATCATAAGCTTCCTGCAATCATAACTTTAGCGAATATAAAAATAGTTTAGTTTCGACTTTAAAGCTTCAGGTGTAAAGTATATTTTTGCATAATATAAATTTCTACTTAAGTCATTTAGGAAATCAAGCAGAAGCTTACTAAGCGTTGGTAAAACTTTTATATAGTAATATCAATTGCCAAACAAAAGTGAACGTATATGATAATTGAAATATATTTTAGATTTTGGATTCAAATTCTACTTTGGGGAATATTTACATTTTTATACTAATATTATAAAACAGAAGAGTTTGTTTGTTTGAATGTCTCATTATCTCAGAAATTATTGAATTTCGATTTTTTTTGACATCACGTAATTTTTATTTTTTAAATTAAGTTCTAGGTACCACTCCTGCGTACGTCAAACTTTATTGTGTGTTATAGAACAATTGCTATATAAGTGTAGGTACTTATATACGAGTACAAGATAAATGATGAAAAATAAATTTAGAATTTGCATTTGCACTTTTAAAAGTCTACAATCAGAAAATCTCTATCAATGTTTAAAAGTATATAAGGTTACGTACTATAAATTATATGTTTTTTAATACTTTGTCTTTGTATCCCGCATGTAGCACGGAAGGCAGAGGGAACCTCACAGTAAGATACTGCGTTCTCTTATTTCCTCCCCTTTTTAGGGTTACGTACGTAAAGAGTAAACGGGATCCTGTCTGTCTGTCTGTCTGTTGGTTTCCCTGTCACCAAGATGTATGTATGTCATGAACTGTATTTCTATCAGAGGGTGTACAGAAACGCCACGACGCCCTCCTGATAATACTAGCTATTTAGATCATTATTAACCTCGCAAATAATTACATAAATCACAAAAATTTAAATTAAGATTAAATTTTCATTGTAACATAATGGTGTTTAAGACATTTCAAAACGTTAAAGCAATTTTCAACATTCAAAACTGTGCTAAATCTAAAATCCAAAGATTTTTAAAAAATATAACCAAATATAAGCCTTGCAGTTTTAAGATAAGGTTTACTTTCTATTAACGAAATATGAGTGTTAGGATGTTTTAAAAATCTGCTGTAAGACGATCAGCGCGGACACTTTAGTGTAATTGGTCAATGAGCTGTCAAAATTTAAATTGAGGCGGTTCTTTAGGACGGATTTGTTTTTATATAGTTGTCTCTTTCTGTTTATTTTTTGTACGTACGTATGTACGTATATAGGCTGACTGTGAACGCTAAAGTAGTAGGTTCGATTTCTACTCGGAAGAATAATTCGTTTTATTTTTCTCGCTCTTATTTTATATTTTATTTTTCTCGCTCTGGTTACAAGACAAAGCGTGGCGTTGAGTTACGCTACTTAACAAACAATCTCTTAAAATTTCGATGAAAAAAGAAACAGAGACCGTCTTAACTATATATTTTCTCTTCCTATCCTACTATGTGGGAAAAAACACTTGACGACGTAAAGGAATGATAATATTTAAATTGTTTTCATTTTCATACTTTGGTAAACATTCAGTGACGTTGTGTTCCGCTACTCAGCAGCTTCATGTTTAGACGGAACGCAACACTGCGTTAACTGATATTAAAGATACAAAAAAATGACATTAAAAAAATTTAATCCTCGTATTCATACTTCAAAATTGTAAACGAATATCTACTTGTCATCGTGTTAGTTCCACCCCGGCATCAAACCAGTGACCTTACCCGTTAAAATGTTATCCTTTACGCTCGTTTTTTCGACGAGACCTTTGATGATTTTGATGAGACTTTCACTTTTTAACGTATTGGTAAAAAGTAAAACGAGTTTTTTGATAAGCAGAAACTAAGACTTTAGAGTTTAATACTTGTTACATTGTGTGTGATTGAATATTTAAAGTATAATTATAAAAAAATATACCTACATGTTTTTTTTCAAGCTATGAGGTAATAAAGAATATTACATACATACATACATTCATACAATATAGGCACGAAAAACATAACCCTTCCTTAGCAGTAGGGAAAAAGAAATATACAGTCGAATTGGTAACCTTCCTTTTCTTACAAAAGTCGATTAAAAAAGAGATGGAATATTGAAATATTAAATTAAATAAGTTTATTTTTTAATTTTGGTTTCATGCTGCATCCTGCAATAGTTAATCCCACTCCCAATTTCCACCCAATCATTGTATCGATGTTGAATGGCGGAACATAACTTTGGGCATTGTCTGACCAGAGAAATGAAATGAAAGTAATTCATTCCCCCAACTGTAAATCGAACCCACAACTTTCGTAAACGCGACGTTAAACGCACCACTGCGCCACGAAAACACAGTATCAAAGATACTGGAGGAAGGTCACGTAAAAAGCATGAGGACCCCCCGAAGGGCATGTATGAAGAGGTTGATGACAGTGGACGAGGCGAAAGAGGTATGTAGAGACCGTAGCGTTTGGCGGTCCGTTCTCTCTGACTACCCCGCAAGGGATAAAGCGTGAAGCTAAGTTAAGTTTTTCAGTAAATACCTTCTTGTATTATAATAGATACCTTTTGCAATATTACAAAAGATATCACAATAATTCAAACTCAATTCAACCCATCCCAAAAACAAGTTAAAGTAACTTGACCAACAAAATAATAAACCGCGTAATACTTTCCTTTAAAGAAAATAAATATATACCTACAATATAAAAAAACGATGAAACAAAGATAAAACAAGAATCGTGTGTAAGGTGAAATCGAACTGGTTCCCAGGGAAGTTGCGGTGTGGTGTAGATTACATTACTAAACTATTAGGATTGAGTTTTGTAGTGTAGAACCTTGTCTTATTGGGATTATCCTTTTATTTTATTCAAATTGAAATTTAAATTTTTATTAAGTCTATAAAAGACTTTTAAGACCCTTCAGTTCGCCACTTTCCGCTGAATTCTGACTGTGTGTTCAGTGGCGGTAGTCATCGCCTTCTTACCAGAGCGATGAAATGAAAATATTAAATTTTTCGTTCCCTCGAGTGGGAATCCAATCCACAACCGTCGTCTTTACAGTCGTACGCTTGTGCACTGCACCATGGCGACCTCAATTCAAATATTCTGTATGCAAATTATCTATATGAAACATATGTTTATACGTTATTTAGTGTAACGTATATACGTTATTTAGTGACGAATCACTATATCTTTTTGCAAATTGTGTATTTAGAGTCTGAACTCTTTCGATTACAGATATGTGCGTGGAGAACGGAATACCTAAACACTAGAACCCACGGCCCCTGCTACATGCGGGATACAGCGTGCAACTAAAAAAAGGTTATACTTTTTAACTTTCACTAAAATCACAATACCAAAAGTTCAATCGTTTTTCGACGTCATAATGGCACCCTTTTCCATCAGTCACGTACTAGCCCACTGCTGCTGGTGGCTACAACCTACTGTTTTTTCATACGTTTCGCTTTCCGTGCTGCGCGTGAGCAACTTTGAGCGGATACGTAAAAAAGATAGATATTTTTAGTTTATTAAGATTTTTAATGTTTTTATGTTTCGCTTGCAGTTTTTGTTTTGTGTTTTTTTTTGCTTACGCTGTATCCCATATATAGCAGGGTACTCTGAGGGAACCTAGTAAACTAGTGTTAATATATATAGTTTTCATTAAGACACTACCGTTCTCCACTTTCCACCGAATTCCGAATTGAGAGGCGAAACTAAACACTGTACTATGCCTCGTTACAGAGCGAATGAATTAAAATATTCTATTTCATCGAGTGGGAATCGAATCGATCACCTGTCGCGTTTACATTCACACGTTTGTGCTTCTGCGCCACGACTGGCCTCTGTCTGTTTGTGTTTTTTCTTTTTTTTTTATTCATTTCTCTGGTCAAAAAAAAATTATAGAGTGCTATGTCACTTTTATTAAGCTGAAATTGGGACAAAATATATATTTCTAGAGAATTATTATTATAAATATTTTTAATATTAATATTTCCAAGGCACACGCCTGGGATGATTCCCAATTGTGGAAATAACCTCCACAATTCGGTGGACAGTAGGGAGAGTAAGTGTCTTAATGGCAACGGAGCGTCTCAACACTAGGTTTCCAGGTTCGACCTACCTACCTTGCATAAAGCTAAAAATCAGTTTAAGATGATACCTAATAGCTACATTAATACGAAACTATGTCGTATCTATTAACACCCTCCTCACTAGGGTCATTCGTTATATCAATTGAATGTTGGGTAGCGAAACTCAACGCCGTACTTTGTCAGCTAGCTCGGGTAAATGTAACTAATTTTCACGTTTCGAGTGTGAATCGAACCTAAGATCATGGCATTTGCTGTCAAATCCTTTCCCACTGCGCCACTATGGCCTGTGATTAAATTTATTCAACATTTTAATTCTTTAGAGGCCAGTCGTGGCGCAGCGGCACAAAATGTGACTGTAGAACCGACTGGTTGTGGGTTCGATCCCCACTCGAGGCGATGAAATATTTACTTAAATTTATATTTTTATTTCTTTGCTCTGGTATCGAAGCATAGCGCGGCGTTGAGTTATGCCACTCAATGCCACGCAATGCCTCCAGAATTCGGCAGAAAGCGGGGAACAATAAATAATTTATTTGATTTATTCTAATTCTTGGCACTTCCGCTTGCATTATAAAATAAATTCAATATTATTTAGACCAGCCTTCGCCGAAAACCGTTAACTCAATTATCTATTAACATCATCAGTGTAATTAAAAAAACTCTAAGAAAATTTCAACAATTAGTCAAACCGAATTTTATAAAACTAAGCATAAATCACGTAAAATAGCAAATTTCGTACCGCGAAGACTGCAATTATGCTATCCATTTTTGAGACTTTCAATTTGAAACGCATTGATAGATTATTATCTATTTACCTATTGACTCCTACAGTGACGGTTGCGGGTTTGTTTCCCATTTGAGGTATTACAATTTAGTCTTTGAAACAAGCCAAAAGCAGAACCAAAAAATGAGAAAAATAATATTCTTCAACATAACCGTTCAGATTTTGATTATTGAAATATAACTTATAACTAAGTATTTTATTTGACAAACTATGCAACAAAAAAAATATTTCAAACTAACATTTCCTGAGATTAGAGCGTTAAACCAAACAAACTTTTTAGCTGTAATATTAGTATAAATTTCTCATATAAATTGGAGGGTGTTAAAGAAACCGACCATATCAAATGCATTATCAGAGTAACCGGTTATATGACACGTGATGAAGCGCATCTAAGCTGACTTTTTGTAGTATAGACAACCTGTATTGGTATAGACAACCAACTACTAAATAAAACTCGTATACTAAATAAAAATCGTATACATTTTTTTTTCTGCATTTTGCATAAAATGTTAGAACTTGATGAGAAACCACTATGTTATTATTTATTTAAAAATTTGAAGCACGGCGTTAAATTCACTCAAGCCTCTGGTCAGTTTTCTAAGCATATCGGAGAACTAAATGTCTTAATTATTAATAATTATATAATTAAAAAAAAATACAATTCTTAACATTTTTAAAGAGTTATTACACACTTAGGAAAGTACTTACTTACTTATAGATACATAAATATTTTAATACGTTTTCTAAATAAGTAAAAAAAAAAACAAATTAAAAAATATAATTGCAGTACTTACAAACTTTTTCAAGAAATAAAAATGGGGTAACTCTTTAACCACTCCACAAAGCAAATATAATGAAGGGAATTAAATATAATATTTCCTATTTTAACATTATTCTAAAGTTCGAGGCCGGTCGTGGCGCAGCGGCACGAGGTGTGACTGCAAAACCGACTGGTTGTGGGTTCGATACCCACTCGAGGAGATGAAATATTTACTTAAATTTATATTTCCATTTCTTCGCTCTGGTGTCGAGGTTAAGCGGGGCGTTGAGTTCTGCCACTCAACACGCAATGCCTCCAGAATTCGGCAGTAAGTAGGGAACGGAGTGTCTTAACATTAGGTTCCCTCTGCCTACCCTGCTGTGTGGATACAGCGTGAAGCTAATTTAATTTTTATTTTTTATTTTAAAGTTCCAAACTGGTATTCCGTGTGTTTTACTAGTTCATTCAAGCCACGTCGTGTAACGAGTGAATGGAGCGTTTTTTTGGCAGTAGGTACACTTGACTAAATCGCTGTGAAATTACTTGCCTGCCGGCGGACGTTTTGTTTCTATAACGTCGGGTGCTAGTTATAGCGGTTACAGTGTCTCGCTTTATACCGCGAATAGCGGTAGGCATTGAGAATATGCTATCTGAAAATCCGAATCCGAGTTACGTGTCGAGTGACTTAACGCCGCGTCGGTGATATAAAAATAACTCATTTTCAAGTGCCAAATTGTGATTGGCTCAATCAATAAAAAAAAACTTTTTTTACAGAAATTCTATTACAAAATAATTTATTTTGCCAGGACTATATTTAAGAGACGTGAGTTTTGACTTTTAAATCATCAATTATAAATTTGCAAAGATTTATAAAATCACATAAATCGAAAACACTGCTTAGTGCTGTAAAATAATAGTTTTATGGCATAATAAGCAAAAATTAAAATATATTTTTTTTGGATTCTGTAATTCAAACGAAAAAATCAGAACTCTTGTAGTATCGTTTTGCTTTTCGTATGTCTGTCTGAGCGTCAATCAACCCACATTTTTTTTAAAAAATTTAGCATTTTTTAATTTCTTGAATATCTGTCCTCAAGACTTTTCAACACAATACAAATTCACTACATCGTGTTCTAATGAATAAAAATACAAAAATATATAATACACACTACAAATCGCTATGAGAGTTATAATCGCTACCATTCATGAATCCGCTATAACTCAAACCAGTACCGCATTTTTTCCTGTATTGATACAGAAGCTGACTCATCTCTTATATAATGTGGGGTACAACTGTGTGAAAGTTGATGTCTTAGGTCATAGTCGTGTTGAGCTGTGGAGAACGGAGTGTCTTGTAGAGAGATCTGAGACACTACGTTTTTGACTTTTTGCTACAACACATTTTCTGGCGGACCTCCATCCACGGCTTTATCTGGACAATCGGAGAGCAAAATAATATTTTTGTAATATATGCATTTCCTAATACTATCAAAGTGCAAATTTTCGCACATTTAAACTAAGTATATCTGTGTGCTTATATAAAATTTTTATACGTTGCTAATCGACAGATTTGTGATAGAGAAACAACCGCACAGACAAAACTTTGAAGTGTTTCTTGAAGAGCGTGGGGGAGTCCTAAAATATAAATTTAAGTAAATATTTCATCTCCTCGAGTGGGGATCGAACCCACAACCAGTCGGTTTTGCAGTCACACCTCGTGCCGCTGCGCCACGACCGGCCTCAATAATACAATTAACTAGTATTATTGTAATATTGCAGAAGTTAAAATGTGTTTGGTGCTTTGCAAGTTCTATTTTAATTATATACGCCTACATCTATCTATACATATCTATGCAATTAAAAAAAAATGATTACATAAATATTTTGATTTATTGTGATGATACAGTAATTTCTTCAATTAAAAAAATATTATTAGGGTTCCGTACTCAATGGATAAAACGGGATCCTAATAAAAAAACGCCCGTCCGTCTATCACTAGGATGTATGTATCTCATAAGTCGTGATAGCTAGACAGTAGAAACTTTTACAAATGATTTATTTATATATCAACAAACACAAAAAAAAAATAAGTAAATAATGTTGTAAAATAGGTTCTATACAACAAAAATTTGTTTTTGCCGTTTTTAAAGATAATGAATACTTCGTGCGCGTATCAGACTCTCACTTGGCCAGTCTTAGTATAGATGTTAAATAATTAATAGTTTTAAAAAATATTATCAAATAAGCGCCATTACGGCGAAGTGAGAAAGTAAATGTCATGATCGTAGGTTCATCTCCGCTCTCAGCAAAATGAATTATACACTGGGTTCCCTTGCCCATCCTGCTAAATGAAAAAAAACGCGAAGCGACTATGGGTACTATAGGTAACAAGATAAAGCTAAGCTATTTGTGCATTCTTCTACATTTAAAAAAATATATATTTAATTAATATTTTTAAATTTCTAAACGAGGTCTACACAAAACGCCGTACAAACGTCAGAGACGTACTACGTACAATTAATAGCTAGTATAATTAAACAGTAAACAGAAACCAATAACGAAAAGTATTATCCAATTATAAAAAAAGAAGTAATGCTATAATTGCCAACGTCCAATATTCTCCGTCTCGCGGCGA
>DWQW01008197.1:0-14195 GCA_018249695.1 Heliconius erato demophoon
TGCAAAATCGACTGGTTGTGGGTTCGATTCCCACTCGAGGAGATGAAATATTTACTTAAATTTATATTTCCATTTCTTCGCTCTGGTGTCGAGGTTAAGCGCGGCGTTGAGTTCTGCCACTCAACACTCAATGCCTCCAGAATTCGGCAGAAACTGGGGAACGAGGTGTCTTAACACTAGGTTCCCTCTGCCTACCCTGCTGTGTGCGGGATACAGCGTGAAGCTAATTTACTTTAATTTAATTTTAATATTATACTAGCTATGCCTCCGATTTCTCCGCTGGAAAAGATCTCTTCTGGAGATAAATCCACCGCTGTAAATGAAATTTTCTATTATGTATAAATTTAGCGCAATGAAAAATATATAGATAGTTTTCATAGGTTTGCATAGATTTGTGACCACCACTCAATACCCAATGTCTTGAAAATAGGGATAGAGAGTGGAGAACGGAGGCTGTTAACTCTAGTTAATGAAGACTATTTATTTTTAAATAAAACGTAAAGCTCAATGAAAATATTTATAAATTAAGTATATCATTATTTTGGTATTTGTTGTCATCACAGCTTTAGGTGAAATTATTTTCCTTCAGATTAAGAGTAAGAATATATATTTTTTTATAATGAAAAGGCAGCAGCATAATGTCTAACTGTTGAAAGTTCGATTCCTAGTTGGTGGAATAAATTATTTAGTGTTTCTCGCAACAGTAAGAAAAGATAACATAGCTAGCACCCAGTCCTGCCACTTAACATATAATGTCTCTAAAATTAGATGGTGGGCGGGGAACGGAGTGTCTTAACACAAGGCTTCAGACTTCTGCCTATCCTGCTATATGCGGTATACAAACAAATAAATGTAAGCATTTTATAAAATTTTCTAAATTTAACATCTTTTTCTATAAAGGGACGAGGTACCTGCAATTTCTCCCCCAAAACGCGACTTTAGCGTTAAACATTTTAATTAAGTCGGACCCGTTATACAGTGACAACATAATACGCCGTCGGTCCGTCTGTCCCAGACAAAAACTACACAACTGATGCACTGTTTGTCACCGACGCGGAATTTGAACCCGTGGAATCCGCGCTTGCATTGAATGAACATTTTTAAGTAACAATGTCAAATAAAACGTCTAAATCTGTTTTACTTGAGTTGAGATTTAGAAAGTGTCGGTAATTGGTTGGAGATGTTATTTATATTCAAAGAAATATATTTAAAATGGGGCGGAAAAGGTAATATTTACTTGTCTGCTCTAGCAAGATAGAGTGGCGCTTCGAATGGAAAACGGAGAAGAAAGAGTGTCTTAACATTATATTCTCTCTGCCTATTCTACCACATGCGGTATAAAGCGGAAAGCTAAAAAGAGTAGCTACGAAGAACTATAATTAAATATATTTTTGATGTTTTCGTGGTAAGGTTATTGAAGCCTAGCAGATAATATCAAATTATAAATAGATTTTGTGTATGTAGATAATAGATAAACAAATCCTATTTATAGGCCAGTTGTGGCGCAGCGGCACAAAGTGTGACTGTAAAACCGACTGGTTGTGGGTACGATCCCCACTCGAGGAGATGAAATATTTACTAAAATGTATATTTCTATTTCTTCGCTCTGGTGTAGAGGCAAAGCGCGGCGTTGAGTTCTGCTACTTAACACGCAATGCCTCCAGAATTCGGGATACAGCGTGAAGGTGATAAAAAAATTTTTTTTTAGGAAAAACAATTGTTAAGCTTATCGCGGGCTCTACTCTGTAAAATTGTGTATGTGTTTACAACTCGTAATAATCCTCCATAGGACTAAAAACATTGACATTCTAGGGTTCCGTACCCAAAGAGTAAAAGGGCAAAGGGGATCCAATTGCTAAGATTCCGCTGTCTATTTGTCTGTCCGTCTGATACCAGGCTGTATCTTAAGAACCGTGAGAGTAACATATTTTTTACTGTAACAACAAATGGTAAAAAACAATAATATTAATATTTAAGGTGACTCCCAACAGATATGTTTTTTTTGTAGTATTTAAAATTACAGTATAGAACTTTTTGTGCGCGAGTCTGACTTGCACTTAGCCCGTTTATGTTAATTGGCAATTTAGAAGTCCTTAAAACAGTATATTTAAAGAACAAATATTTTAATTTTGACTTTATATCTCTAGGTTCCCTTTACCTCGCAAGATGCGGGGTATGCGTGTGAAGATAAAAAACAGCCACAAACGTGAAGAATCCGTGTATTATTTAATAAATGACATTATAAATTAAACATAGGATCTAAATTATTTAAGAATCACTAAAAAAAACGTATCAAAAACTCTCGCGCTCGGACACTGTCATAGAGTAAAATAATAAATATAGATACATTATTATAAGTAAATATTATTTTTAATAAATGAAGTGTTTTTTTTGAGGAAATAGTGTCTATTATTCTTTATTAGAGAATACTTTTTTAGAGCCTTTATAAACATTTTTAGGAGTCCATGAAAAATAATCTTAATGTGGATCCGCCTCACCTATCTCGTAGATTAAAAGTAGCTTAAAATACATAATCAAATTTCAAATACTCACATAGTAAATAATAATAATTGATAAAGTCTAAATCTATTATTATTTATTATTGGAACTAGTATTGCTATACTTCATCGAATTTAATAATTTGTTTATAATAAAATTACAAAGCTAAAAGTTTGCTTGGTTAGACGCGCTAGTCTCAAGAACCACTATTTCGAGTTCATAAGTTTTCTTATTGATGGACGGCCCATTTATTGAGGAAGACTATATTATTTTTTTTTTTTTTTTTTTCATTTATTTATGTACCACACAAGAAAGAAAGTACAGAAATCATATAACAAACAGAAACAATGTGTACAAAGGATAACTTATCTCTAATAGAGATCTCTACCAGAAACCCTTGAATGTAGGAGATGTTAAAAGAAATGATTCGGGTGCGGTGTTTAGATATTATGGTAATAATAATAATAAACCTACATACAAATATACTTAATATTAGTCAATATAACTATACTTACATAAATATATAAACACTATATAAACATACAAAACATAAATATATACAATAATATAGAGACATTGAAAAATAATATTAAAATAATAAAGAAATTATTATAGTTGTCAGAGATATCTCGGGGACATGAGGATGTGCTATGTGGATGTGTCATATACAACTATTACTTTTTTAGCTTCACGCTATATCCCGCACATGCTATGTGAATAGGCAGATGGAATCTAGTATTAAAACACGCCGAATTTTTGAAACATTGGGTGTGGAGTGGCGGAACAGAACCCCGCGCTAAGTCGTGTTACCAGATCGAGCAAATGAAAATATTAAATATTTCTCTTGTGATCTGTCTAACTTATATTCTATGCCCACCATAAATCGATTGATAGCTGAGACGTTATTTGAAACAATTCGCGGTATAATTTTACAAATGTTCTGCGGCCATTACGCGCAGTTTCACAAGTTTTTCTCAACGCCCCGTGTATTGTGAAGCGCGGTGTTGTCTTTCATCTTGGGGTGTGGTGTTTGAATCCGACGTAAAGCGTGTTTTATGTTTATAGCTATACTAGTGGGCGCGCGCGGCTTCGACCGCTTATTTGCACCCTTAGGAGTAAATTCTAAAAAAATACGAAACAGGTAAAATATTTTTAAGAATCTGAATTTCAAATTTTATAAAAATCGGTGCCGATTTAAAAAAAATCCATACAAACTATGTCATCCCTTTAGGGTAAAAATTTTTCAAAATCCCTTCTTAGTGGATGTCCAGATTATGAAAATAAACATCAATCCAAATTTCACGTTTTTACGCACAGAGGATACGGCTGTGCGTGCGTTTTACCTCAGTCAGTCAGGTACATGTCGTTTTATTATATATATAGATAAATCTTTAAAAAATAAAATATAAAATGGTGTTAAGGTTATATATAAGTAGATTAGGTTAAAGGCATGGTCCAGTAGGGTTGTATCTTAATCCTTTTTTTAAAAAAAAATATTAAAGAAAGATTTAGTCTCAGGACATTCTAAATATAGCATAATTGTACGTTATAAATTAAACCTAAAAGTATACGAACAACGGCAACGATCCAAAAATCTAATAAGAAACAGTTTTTTTAGTTACCTAGACTGACTAATCAATAAGGAGATGTACCCAGATACACTTTTGTTTTCCAGTTTTACGCTCATACATAACGAAGTAGCCAGAGAGATCGAAGCATCAAACTTTCGCCTCGTCCACTGACGTCAACTTCTTCAATAACATTTATTTACGAACATACGAATATATGTAAATACATATATTTTTGAGGCCAGTCGTGGCGCAGAGACACAAAGTGTGACTGTAAAACCGACTGGTTGTGGGTTCGACCCCCACTTGAGGAAGTGAAATATTTATTTACATTTATATTTTCATTTCTTCGCTCTGGTGTCGGGGCAAAGCGCGTCGTTGAATTCCGCCACTCAGCACGCAATGCCTCCAGAATTCGGCAGAAAGTGGGGAACGGAATGTCGTAACACTAGGTTTCCGCTGCTGTACATACATATATTCGTATGAAAAAAAAAAATAAAATACATTAAATCAGCTTCACGCTGTACCCCGCACACAGCAGGGTTGACTACGGAACCTAGTGTTAAGACACTCCGTTCCCCACATTCCGCCGATTTTGGAGGCATTGCGTGTTTTATTTCTTTTTATTATGTCTATAAATCAACAGCTCGCTACTCTCTATAACTTGAGGCAAGCTCTATCATATGTATTTATTTATGAGATCTCTGGTTCGATGTCGCTTCGAACGCTTTTTTATCGACCTCGTATAATGAGAGCTAGTCTACAGATTTGTACAGATGCCTTATAGTTATACCTAATGTACCTACGCTACGGTTGACGAGTAGTGGCCGCTTTGCCTAGCCAAGCTATATTTTCTGAGGTTTTAGGCTATGTTGACGCGGTATGAGAATAATCATAAGTAAGAACAATCATAATTTTACAGCTTTATAATATGCGCAGCCGTCTTAAGCTTACTTTAGGGAGTCCAAAACTCGCCGATCGTACTATATAACTAAGTACAGCTAATGTACACTCAGTGTATCATTATCCGGGCTACATACAAATTTCGCTATATTACTTGTTAGTATTATTTTGGAATTTATTAAAGTTTTTGCATTTCACTTATAGTATAAAGTTTCAGTCTACAGTTTTCTGGATAGCTGGGTAAGCAGAGGGACCCTACTGTTAAGAAGTGTATGGAAGTGAGGGACGATTTTCCCTACTTCCCGCCCAATATTCAAGACATTGCGCGTTGATTCGCGGAACTCAACGCGTGCTTTGTATTGTTATCGTAGCAAGGAAATGTAGATAATTCATTTCCTCGCAAGCCCATGTCTCTCTACAGTAAAATGCTGTGACACGGCGTTCTCTGCTAATAATAAAATATTGTGTGCAAATATATAAGTTTTTAAAATTGTATTTTTTTTACTTCCCGCTGTATCCCGCACTTAGCAGGGCAGGTTCCTTAGTGTAAAACACACATATTTGCCACACGCGATTCTGTATTTAAGATATTGCATGTCGACTAGCGTAACTCAACGCACGTCTTATCTTGTTATCAGACAGAGGAAATTAAAATAATTCATTTCCTCAGCTGAGAACTCGATTATAATGAAACGCTGGTAGAGTTCACGATAGTTCAAAGTTCAAGTTCGAGTCTATAATATAATACAGTATAAAATATTATCAGATCTCTATCACGGTAGTATTACGAGTAAAATAATAAATAAATAGGTACTCAAGTACGAGACTAATTGACCACTTTTTTTCACGCTGTAGCTTCACGCTGTATCCCGCATACAGCAGGGTATACAGAAATTTAGTGTTAAGTCACTCCGTTTTCAAGATATTGCGTGGCGATCAACGCCGTGCTTTATTTTGTTACCATTGTTCGAGAAAATAAAGAAAAAAACACTCAATCACTGCATCGAATATGAATCGAACCCACAACCGTCACGTTTACAGTCACACGCTGTGCCACACAGATAGTCTGTAACATAATAAATTGTAAAATATTATCAGATCTTTATCACGGTAGTATTACTTGGAAAATGAATATGTTGTTAATGATAACACAAGAAGGAGGTGATTATGGTAAATCTATGGGGCTTAGTGAACATTCCTCTAAATATAATATAATTGATTAGAGCCAATAACTTAGTTCTCACTTGCCTGTATTAGGATAGTGGCCCGAAATCTAAATTGATCGCACGCTGTGTATGGGTTAAGTGTCGGGTGTAGCGTTTTTAAAAGGTTGTGGGTTTGATTTTCATTTCATATAATGCGGCGTTAAGTTTCGTGCTGTTTTTAGCTATATGCTAAATATAGCAGGGTAGGTAATGGAACCTTTAGTGTTAAGACACTTTGTTCTGTACTTTTCGTTTAATTTTTAAGTCATTGCTGATTGTGTGATAGGGCTCAATGCCAATTATTTTGTTACCAGTGGGAGCAAATTAAAATACTTTTATTTTTATTTTTATTAATTTCCTCGAATGGGAACTGATCGACTGGGAAGATAAAGAACGGAGGAACGTGTTGCGAACATCTTTCAGACTTTGAGGCGGGGTCTGCCTTTCGTCTGAGGAATTCAAAGCACTATGCATTGAGTGGCGGAACTCAACGCCACGCTATGTCTACCAGAGTCGTAAAATAAAAATATTTTTTGTACTTACAGCCACAGTCTGATACCATGACAACCTCTTATTTCTTACAATATTAGCTACTAATATTTAATATCACAATATTTTCTTGGACCAGCGACAAAAAAAGGTTGAAATCTCACCTGTAGACGCGCATAGTTATCTATACACATTAATCGTGTTTCGACGATCCGGAACAAATAGACATACTAACAAACCGTTTTTAATACCCTCTTTTATTTTTTATGTGCATCGAGAATTTAAGCTCTAATGGTTCAGTGATGATTGAGAAGATTTGGTATAAGCTTTGTGTCCTTTTTTATAATTTCAGTTTTTATAAAGTTTTATATAATAAAGAATTTAAATATAGTACTTACTTACTCTATACTTACTCTATATAATATAAACAAATAATTTTGATGTTGTGTTTTCATTTAGTACTATATAAAAAATTTAAAGTAGCGGGATTTGAACTCGTACCTCTTGTACTTAGAGGATAGGTATCTAAGAAAAGAACATTGAATTTGTTATTTTGTTTTTACAAATAAAAGTTAAATTTGCGAAGGGTTTAATAAGCAATTTTTTTTTTAAGAAAGTGTTATAATATAGATAACTATTAAGTAATAGTAGCCCATAAAATGTTCACATACTTGTTTCATAGTAATTTAATTTGATAGAAAATACTTTCTATTCCTTTTTTTAGCTGTGTTGTGTGGAGACACTCAACGCCGCGTTTTGCCTCATTACCAGTCGAGAAAATAAAAATATTAAATATTTCATTTTCTCGAGTGGGAATGAAACCCACTACTTATGCAACTGGCCTTAAAATATTTCGATCACTTAAAAACAAGAGAATAGTTTGTATTCTTTTATAAAAATATAAGGATAATTAAGTAAAACGCCCACATTAATACGCTTTTATTTAGGTGACAATACAATAATATGGTACTTATTGGTTTAATGATGGAGATAGTAAATCTTCAGAGGTTACTAGAGAACCATTCAAGTTTACGCTTATATAATTATTTGTTACGAGCACATTCAATAATACATTTTTTTAGTTTTTTTGAAAGCATATAGTCTTATTAAAACCTTACAGTAACCAGATAACCAACAAACGTTCAAAAATCCAAAAATCCATGACAAACAATCATAAACACTACTGAGAAATGAACGAAAAAGGGCCTAACTATTAAAATTACCTAAATAATAGGCAATTAATCTTACAAACCACAAAAGTTGTTGGGATTTACGACAGCCGTCAAAATAAATATAAGTTCCAACACCGGAGTAAGAAAAAAATTGAAGTTCCATATAATTTTGAACTCTATGTGAATAGAAATAGAGACGACGACTTCGTTATCTTGATTGTGTATCAGAATGACCAAATTTAGATGTTCAACAAAACCCCTAGTGGAAGAATAAAATGAGTTTTTTATTAATTGGGTATCGAATGTTCTTGTTATAAGAGTTAGAGCACTAGTGGTGGCGTGTGGCTTTGTTTATTACTTTTGGATCGTCAGCTGCTCGATTTGGTTAATATTTATATTTATTTAACTTAATTTAGTTGCATATTAATGTCTTATAATAAGAATGGGAAGGAATTAACAATTATAATAATTGTATCTGTATACATACATATAAATATACATTTAAATATAAAATCTTAAAGTAGACTTTTTATATTTCTTTATTTTTATCAGGGTCTATCAAAAACAGTAATATGAAGTTAGGCCACTTAAATTTTAAAGCGTAGGGAAATCAATTTTCTACAGATAACCTCATACTACAGCGATATGTGATCGTGGCGCGATGGGATATGTGTAATAATTAGTTTCAATACTACGTCACAATCAACATCTGTCACTTTTCAGTCTCAAAGTCAGGCTGAAAGCGGAGAAGAGAGTATCTCCACGCTACTGCTTCTGCCCACACTGTCGCGGTACGCGGGGGGCGTAAAGCTTATTTTATTTGTTCTACAGTCAAACAATGTTAGATTTGGTTGATAGGCGATGGTTGTGGGTTCGATTTTCATTTGATTTCAGCCCCACAACATGTAAGAGCTCTGATTTTCCTTCGTTGAAAAGTGGAGAATGTGTTATCAAAGGGAACGGAAAATTATGTTAAACGGAAGGAGGACGATTTAAAAAAATAACAAGAATGAGACCATCGTGGCGCAATGGAAAAGCTGACTATAAACGAGATGTTAGTGGGTTCTATCCCCATTCAAGGGAATGATTAAATTTATTATTTTTTTGTAATTTTTCCGCTTAGGTAGACGAAACGCTGCGTTAAGTTCCGCCACTCACCACACTATGTCAGAAAAATTAGGCTGTACGTGGGAACTCGGGAACTGTGTATCTTAACACTAGATTCTCTCTGTGTTCTGCAGATGGCAGGGCCGTATGCGGGATAAAGCGTGAAACTTAAAAAAATCGCTACAAACAACTACAGTTATCTTTCGTCATTTTTAAACACAATATTTTTAATCTTGTACACGATAAAATGAATTAATGACTATATTATTTAAAACGATAAGCATTTTGTGAGCAAATTAGTAGAGATTTTATTACTTTAGTCGCTCATTTACTTGTTTTTACACATAATGTATGATAAATGAGGATGATAGTATGGAGGCCAGCCGTAGGGGCACAAGCGTGCCACTGCAAACGCGACACGTTATGGGTTCAATTCCCACTCGAGGAAGTGAAATATCAAATATTTTAATTTCTTCGCTCTGGTAACGAGGCAAAGCGCGGCGTTTAGTTCTGCCACTCAACAGGCAAAGCCTCCAGAATTCGTCAATAATTGGGCAACAGAGGCGTCTTAATGGGAACGAGAACGAAGTGTCTTGACACTAAGATCCCAGATTACCTCTGCCTAACCTCCTAGGTGTTCCCACACATAACACAAGACGATAATAAATACGATTTTATAATATTTATATACTTACACACAGTACTTTTTTTCCATATATTTTTGGCTGACACACACCGCAGAGATGAAACTACGCGGCGTAGACTACCGAAATTTAACATAGATTTTTCCGAGCTGTAAGGGAACGCTGAAGAAGGGTTTCTTAAAATTTCTTATGGTCCCAAAAAACGGTATTTCCCATTTTACGCCTTAAAGTAGACGCAAAACGCACAACACGGTCAACTTCTTGTATATGTTTATAGTATATTCAATAAAAATCAAAGCAAAAATATTAATTAATATTAATATTTATTTACAATTTTTATTCATCATCGTCATCATCATCATCATTCAACTTCAATAAACAAACGATAAATTTTAATTGCAATATAATACAAGTAAAGTTGAGAGTAACGACTAGTGTACGTAATCTTCGCGCGTAAGAAATAATCAACCACTTCGGTATTTTATTAAGGATGAGCTTACAGTGAATATTGTTATTTTTATTATCTACATATTTTGAGGCTCACCAGCGATGCTTGAATGTAAAAGCGATGGATGTGGGTTTGATTCCATCTCGAGGGAGTTAATTGTTTTTATTACCTCGCTCTAGTAAGGCGATAAAGGGCGAAAAGTGGAGAACGGAGTGTCTTAACACTAGTTTCGTTCTTGCTACTCTCTTATATGTAGCGTGAAGCTGAAAATATTTAAAAGGTAATTGACCCGCAGCGGGATAGTGACCATCATTCAACACGTAATATCTCGAAAGGCTCTTTTCAGCAGAACTGCCTTCCGAGCCGGTGGTAGCTACCTTTAAGACTGACACTACTGACATTTCTATGTAACTTGACGATTCAAAAGATTGTAATGGCTTAATGGAATATAGAATATTTTGATTTTGAAAGTAGACCGAAATTAGGAAACGGAGTGTCTTTACACTAAATTCTCTCTGCTTACGCTGCTAATAGCGTATAAGCGTGAAAAAAATATCTCTCATATTTAAAATCGGTTAATAATTTATTTCAGTGTACAACGTACATCGCGATGTTATCTCCGTTCCGAGAAGGACATGTGTCGACCAATAAACTAATTGGTTGTGGAATGCTTGCGCACCACCTCGCCGCTTTGTTTCTTTTTATTTTATTTTATTTATGTTTTTTTTTATTTAAGTTTAGTTTCAATTTATTTTGTACTAGTGTATTTTTGTGGAGTTGCTTGGGTTGGTTTTAAGGTGTATTTTTTCTATTATATAACATATCTATATATATAATTCCATAAAAAACAGAAATGTGAAATGAGAGCCTAGTTAAAATCTCAATTTCACCGATAAAAGAATGGAAGATCCATATAGGAGGAGAGTTTTATGTTTATTCGGGAATAAATTGAAGTTCTATTTTTTTTTTCACTCTATAATTTTTTACATACAGGTTTTATTATATTTGCAAATTAGTGTACTTCCAGCTTGTTGTGCCTGGTGGTTTCTTTTTTCAATTTTTTATTTTCCTGTTACAATTTTTTCAAAAATATTTAGGTTTTCTCTGCTTTGTGTTGTGTTACAGTACTAGGTTCCCTCTGCCTTCCCTGCTATATACAGGATACAACGTGAAGCTGCAAAAGACACATTTAGTAACATACAAACAGTCACTCATAATCATTTCAAATATATATATTTAGGCGTAGGTACAAATCTTTATTTTTTATTTCCCAAAAGCCCGAGCGTAACGAGATTCGATCGGAACGACTCAATTAATTTGTGTATATATTATTTTAATTAGCGTTAAGTTATTAATGTGTAATAGATGAAATGACTTAATTATTCAATGTCACGACAGATTTTTGTTGACGTCATAGTATTGATTTTTTTTTATATTTTGAAGCTTCAGCTAGTGATGTATCACTCTGTGGCTTGTACCTATATTTATGAATTAATAAGAAAATCTTAAGTACTAAGGTACGCGCTGTTTCCGGAAGGGAACCGAACCTAAAACCGTCGCGCTTACAGTCAGACGCTGTGGTCCTGCACCATAGGCCAACGACAGACGGACTGACGGCCTCATCAAAAAATGAGGGAATTTTTTCATTGCTTTTCGCTTGTTCGAGTAAACATTGTATAATTATTCTACATCTAAACTATCGTCAGCCACCCAATCGAGTCCAGATGTGGCGGAGGGAGCAATCGTGCTACTGGAAACGTAACAGGTTGTGTGTGTTCGATTTCCACTCGAGGACATAAAATATTTCATATTTTAATTTCCTCGCTCTCGCATGGAGACAAAGCGTGGCGTTGAGCACCGCCACTCAACAAAGCGGAAACGTTTTAATGAGAATGTGTTAATCTTTTAAATTCCACTGTACCTTCAGTCAATTACCTAGGGCAATTAGAATATATCAAGCAAAACTAAATCATTTCAACTGGACCGTACAAACGAAGTCGCAGGTATAAGCTAGTATAATCATAATTTACCATAATCTCTAAATAGAGACATTTTTTCTAACTATTAGGTAACTTAAACCCAAAATTGTTAATAAAAACTGCCTTGACAATAAAATAGATGTTAAGATAAGGCAACAGGTGAGACCGGAGGTGATTGATTGTGATGAAAACATTTTGTTTAGGACCTACTTACATATTGTATACGCTTTGGAATTAGTTATATGGAGCTATCGTGGGACAGTGTTTAACTGTCGATGGTTGAGGGTTCGATTCGTGGATGTGAATTATATTAATTTCAATTGCTCTAGTTATATAAAGCTCGGTGTTAAGTTCTGTAAATCAAAACGCAATGTGGTTGAGAACGGAGTGTATTCACACTAGCTTCTACATACTGTTCTGTGGAAAATGTGAAATTTTAAAAATCCTTTTTAGATTCGCGTTCATATATACATTTTTCTAGGTAACTTATTGAATATATATAATATTTATAACTACATATATTTAGATACTAGCTAGCTGAGTAATAGTTATAGTTTCGAAGCCTGTATGAGAGGATAATAATATCGTGGTTTCTTGTCTACATTTAGAGCTAACTCAGATTTTTTACTTTTTTCATATAATTAAAGAAAGGTATTATATGATTAATAGCAAAATGTACTGTCATAATTTTTATTTCTGAGTGGTACTGACAAATATTACTTAGCCATTTGAATTTGAAACTTCTTCATATAATAAAAAAATCATCTACCTAAATGCATTATAAGTATATATTTTTTGTCTATTAATAAATTGTAAAAAAGAATATACAGAATTCCAAAATGATAATAAAAAAACATCAAAACACTTAAAATACTTAACATCTAATTTTAATTTTAATCTGTATATTAGTATTATATTACACAGATTAAAAAAATCTAATTAAATTGTCACTTTCACCTAAAAAAACAGATAATAAAACCATCTTAACAATAAATTATAGTTAATTTTCTGTTTTCATGGTCATAAAAGTTCTGCCTCAATCTTAATAGCGCCATAATATGAGGTCAAAATGACAAATTAAATATATCTCTGCGTTATCTCGCGTAAGTTTTTTATAATAATTCCTTCTTTGGACTTTTGTGTAATAAAAAAACTGCTTAAGCCTAAAAAGCAATAAAAATGTCATTAATAATTTACATAACTTTTTTGATCTTAGTCAACACGACAGTTAATGATGCTTAAAGAATTTAGCTAACGACTATGGACGCTGGACCAAACATTTAGCCAGTTGAGCTATTCCCACATTGTGCTATTGTGACACAATTCTTATCGTTAAATTTGCATGGAATGTACACACGACTACAAATTATATAAGACGAAATACAATATTTTTTTGGAGGCCAGTCGTGGCGCAGCGGTGTGACTGTGAAACCGACTGGTTGTGGGTTCGATCCCCACTCGAGGAGATGAAATATTTACGTAAATTTATATTTCCATTTCTTTGCTCTGGTGTCGAGGCAAAGCGCGGCGTTGAGTTCTGCCCCTCAACACGCAATGCCTCCAGCGTGCGGCAGAAAGTGGGGAACGGAGTGTCTTAACACTAGGTTCCCTCTGCCTACCCTGCTGTGTGCGGGATACAGCGTGAAGCTGATTTATTTTATGTTTAATTTACAATATTTTTATGGCATGAACCTGATGTTCGCCTCAGGATATCAATGGTCTCCGTGTATGACACATAATACAATTTAATAACCTGAGGTAAGTCTAACCGCAGGTACCTCTCAGATTCCTCGATAAATGGACAATCACTATAGATATAAAGTTTACAGGACGAAAATTCAAGGAATTTCTTCAGTCGTATTTAAATGTACATAATCGTCGATTTTTTAGCTTCAAGCTGTATTCCGCATATCCTGGCTGGCAGAGAGATATGACACTTAGTTCCTCACGGATTTTCCAATTTTTAAAATATGGAAATGAGAGGTGGAAACCAATGTCGCGCTTTGTTATGTCACCACGGGTTGTTCCCGAGCGCGGAATTCAACTCACAACCATCGCGTTTACAGTCAGACGCCATGCTGTTGAGCACCACGATGGCCGCCAAAATGACGTCATTTTTTACTATTACAGAACATTTGACTCGTAGAAAATCGCAACAGCATGAGTCATTTAACAGGTCCC
>DWQW01008198.1:0-14195 GCA_018249695.1 Heliconius erato demophoon
AACGGAAAAGTAATACAATGCTATAGTAGGGTAATTGTAAGATAAAATACATTATTTATCACGTATGAGCATATATGTAATTAAAAAAGGATTGCTATAAAAATATAACAGGCGTTTGGCCTAAACAGTGTGTCTTAACACTAGATTCCCTATGCCTACCCTGCTGTATGTCAGCGTGAAGCTGATTGATTTAATTTTAATATTAGTTTAATACATTACAATTTTATAATATTAATACACTACCTACAGGTAACTGGATATTCTCTCTTCTTTAACGATATTAAATAATAATAAACATATGTATATCAGTCATATAAAAATCATAATTTCAGTAATTTATATCGCGGCGGTCAACACTGCCATAACGTATTTTTTATTATAATAATATATATAAATAAAAACGAAACTCAACGCATCGTTTTACTATTTAGAAGAAGATAACAATTTTTTCAGAACATTTATCAGAAGAATCAAAAAAAAAAATGCTAAATCAAATTTATGGTTCTGATTATATAATTTAATTTAACAAAACGATATGCTCATGATCATACAGGCTCATTCTGAATAGCATGTTCGAATTCATAATAAGGTAATTTCCATGTGGTCCGCACATCGTTCAAGGACAGAATGGGAAATATATTCATTTCCTATTCGTCTTGTAGATTACGCCTCAATTTACTTCTGAATGCTAGCGATCGTTTGTGATTGTATCAAAAGTTATTCTTATTTTTACACCTCGACACGCTGTTTGTGGGTTACATTGTAGGCTTAAGTTGAAGAAATATTTTGTTTTCTTGGTTTCACGCTGTATCCCGCACATATAAGAGTAGGCAGAGGGAATCTAGTGCTCAGAATCGCCGTTCCCTACTTTCCGCCGATTTCTAGAGGCATTGTGTATTGATTGACGGAACTAATCACCGCGTTTCGCTTTGTTACTAGAGCGATAAAACGAAAATATTAAATATTTCATTGCCTTGAATGGAAATCGAACCCAAAACCTGTCGCATATTCAATCGCACGCTTGTACCCCTACGCCATGACCTCTAGTTTTTTTTGTATTAGCCGCAAAAGAAAAGTGATTTTTAGAATATATAATAATATTTCAAGGTGAAATTTACATAAAATTTATAAAAAAATAAATGATTAGTGACAAATATATGGAATAGATTTCACTAAGCTGTGGTTAATTTTCAAATAGCCAATATGAATTATTGACAATGCATTAGATCTACTAATGCTTTGATCTGAGTTGTATTCGATTATAGTAATTAATTTGGATTAAGTCGATATTAATATATTATTACGCAATGCCTCCAGAATTCGGCGGAAAATGGGGAACAGAGTGTCTTATCTCAAGGTGCCCTCTACCAACCTTGCTGCGTGCGGGATACAGTGTGAATTTGATTTAATTTTATTTTAAGAGTTCCGTAGCCAAAAGATAAAATCGGAACCCGTATAGGAACACTTTGCTTGCCGTCTGTCCGTCTGTCAAGACCATTTATCTCGAGACCACATGGAAGTATCAAGCTCAAATTAACAAAAAGACAAAAATCAAGCTTCTACGTAAAGGCAATCAAAAGATAAGAGCATTTATTCATCAATTTTGCTGTATTTCGTATGAAAATCCGCAGGTAATCAAAACTTATTGCGTACTTCCCGTGGACCTACAATTATGAAATTTGGCCATAAATGAGAACTTACAATATCAATAAAGGGAAAAAAATCGGAGAAGTGAAAATTTATAGGTATTTTATCGAAAAAAATATTATAATTTATTTTTTGTAGTTCATTTCATACAAAATGAGTTCATATGTTTGCAAACTTAAATCAGCTGTTATAAGATGTACCTACTTCTCGTAGCCCTACAATCCTACAATTGATAATGAAGACTCGGTGACTTTTCGTGGCTTTTGCGCTTTTCTTCCAATTCTCATTATTATTTAAATATTATGTTCAATATTAATTATTTATTTTCCATATATTTGTGAAAAAATCACATTTCCTCCATATGTACTTACATACAATATATATTACTATTTTACTACAAACCCAAAATTATACATACACTACACCTTATACTTAAATTATTTGCTGTTTCTCTAATACGCGATACGTGCGTGTTTCATATCGAAAGTGATAAATTGACTTTTGTAACGACACGCGAGAGCCACCAGTATGAGTGACGTCATGTCTCCCTTTACAGAAAACCTTATGAAAACCGAGTTATAATAAGGTAATCAATGTCATGTTTTTTATCTGTTATATATAAAATATCGTCCGTCCGTAGTGGCGCGAGGGCACTAGGGTGTGATTGTAACGCGACGGTAATGGGTTCGATCCCCACTCAAGCGAATGAATTTTTAATTTTTAATATTTTAACTTCTTCGCTCTGGCATCGACACAATAAAATCAGCAGAAAATCGGGAACGGAGTGTCTTAACACTGGGTTCCCTCTACCTACTCTGCTGCATACGAGATGCGGGATGTAGTGTAAAGCTGATTATTACGTCTTCTCAGTGTTCAGGAATGGATACGAAATTTAACATCTTTACGAAAAAATATGAGTAACTCATAATATATAATATAATATATAATTTGTATTTATGATTACAATCTAATACATATAATATGTCGTTTTCAATATAGTCTTACAAAAATAAAATAATGAGAAGGTAGAAATTTTAAATTAAAAGATAATAACGCAATCAACACGCCAAAGTATTTCGTATTTGGACGGAAAATGGAGAACAGAGTGTCTTGAAACTGTGTTCTCTTTGCTCGCTATGCGGGAAAAAGCATGAAACTGAAAGTAACAGCATTATGTAATATAATAGAATCCATGTGATAATGAAGCAAACAGAGTTGAGTTCTGCCACTCGACACGCAATGCCTCGAGAATTCTACGGAAAGTGGGAAACGGCAGTGTCTTAACACTAGGTTCCCAGGTTCCATTTGCCTATCACGAGAAAACATAAAGCTAAAGAAATATATAGAAGACAAATATAAGGTAAGATCGATACATTAGAATATCATATCTCTTTGATACTACATAGAGTGGCAGTTGGTATAATTTTAATAGACCATATTACGGTCTTCTCATTACTCAGGCTTGATTGCGCGATAGAGCACGCATTGTACTGGTCCCTTTGTCATTGTGTTCCATTTTATACGTTACAGGAGTTGTTATTAAGTCATTGTTTTGTATTACGAATGTATTTTACACAAAGGAGAGTAAGAAGTTAACAAATTAGCCATTTTACTGGCTTATTAGGTAATTAGTATGGATTATATGATATAAATAGATATGTTAGTCGTTGTTTGAGATTTTAAGATAAACTGTGAAATAAATTATAATAGTATCTGTAAATATACTTGTTTTTTATGATAAAAAAAAAATATTAAAATTCGATTTGTCAAGTTAAATTTAAAAAAAAACTTAAGCGTTTTCATGAAAAAGATTTACGCAGTCAACCTTGACAAAAACGGGGGAATCCCCTTATGGGCAAAGCGAGGGTCAAACTATTGTAGACTTCTGTGTTACCTTACAAACATAGCTTAATTTGCCTTTGTTAATCATATGGTGACAATATAACACTTTAGGAGTAGTTTAAAAGTAACTTAATAAACTACTAATCGGTATTTTTATATTTAAGCTCTATTTTATATATATTGCGAGTCAATATATACATTTTTTTATCTTTTCGTTGTATCCCACGTATGGTATAGTAAACAGAAGGAACCTGGGAACCGAGTGTCAAGACATTCCGTGCCCCCCCGCCCCTGCTCCCTACCCTGCTATGTGCTGGATGAAGCGTGAAACTAAAAAAATCTTTAAAACTCATAATATTACATAAACGCATATATTATTAAAATGCTATTATCGTAAAGGAATAAAAAAAGATATGTATAAATGATCTAACCCAACATTTAAACTCTGTTTTTAGAAAAAATATGGAAATTACTGAGACATTTTTAACAGTCGTAGAAAAACTTTGGAATATGCAAAATTTCTTTCAAAAGAAATGTGAGACGTGTCACAACCGTCAACTGGCAAGTGGGGCGCCGTGGTAGGTTAATCTCCGTATTATTCTTCAGTACTTGGAGGACCATTTCTCAACACTTTCTTATGAAATTTACACTTTCTTTTATATTTTTTTTTAACCTCCGAAAAAAAAAGAGTGGCGCAGAAATTTTGACGTTGTGTGTAGGTATGTGTGTATCTATGTGTCTGTCTATGGTATCCTTTGTGGATTTTATTTGTTTTGTTTGTGTGTTCTGACTGAGTTTAACAGAAAAAAAATCCTTAACGCACATAGTGATATTGACGAGGAGCGACTTAAAACTACTTCAGTATAAATCTGTTTTTCTCTCTATCTTATTGGGATGTGAAACTTAACGCCGCACTCTCTTAATCCTTAAAAAAACACTTCTTTAAGTGAGCATCGTATACAACAATAATCGTATCATCACACGATTTGTGATTAGATTATGAAGGTGCGTACTTTATAATTATAGAATTATATTAATTTTATTTCGTAATGAGAATAAATATTTCATTGGGATAATCAAGTGTATTCCACGTACTTTAGATAAAAATAAAAAAATTAAAATAAATTAGCTTCACGCTATATCCCGCACGCAGCAGGGTAGGCAGAGGGAACCTAGAGTTAAGACACTCCGTTCCCCACTTTCTGCCGAATTCTGGAGGCATTGCGTGTTGAGTGGCAGAACTCAACGCCGCGCTTAACCTCGACACCAGAGGGAAGAAATGAAAATATAAATTTAAGTAAATATTTCATCTCCTCGAGTGGGGATCGAACCCACAACCAATCGGTTTTGCAGTCACATCTCGTGCCGCTGCGCCACGACCGGCCTCTACTTACTTTAGATATTTTTTATTTAAATTCAAATAGAAAGCGAAGTGATTTAATATTACTTTTACTATATATAAAATAATAGAAATCAAGTTTAAATACAATAATTTGACTTAAAACAAAACGAAAATAGTATCTAAAAGATTTACTGCAGTTTAAAAAATTAAATTTAAAAATTCAGGCAATGAATTGAAATGCTCGCTTTAAATCGAATATTGAAGAGTTGACAGGGCCCATAGTGGTGAGCCGATTTTTGTCTAAAAAACGTAGAAGTATCGATTTCTTTTCATTTTTAATTTTATTTGATAGACTTTTAGTTAGTATCTGCTAACCTATTATAGATTAAGTTTAATTACTATACTGCTGCTACTGTTATTTTAATTGAAATTAAATTAACTTCACGCTGTATCCTGCACACAGCAGGGTAGGCAGAGGGAACCTAGTGTTAAGACACTCCGTTACCCACTTTCTGCCACATTCGTGGAGGCATTGCGTGTTGAGTAGCAGAACTCAACGCCGCGCTTAGCCTTGATACCAGAGCGAAGAAATGGAAATATAAATTTAAGTAAATATTCCATCTCCTCGATTGGCGATAATCCCATAATCAGTCGGTTTTACAGTCACACTTCATGCCACACACGATTGGCCTCAAATTAATTCTTCTAAATTCTTATATTATAATCACAGATAAGACCAGTCGTGGCTCAGGGGCACAAAGTGTGACTGTAAGCACGACTGGTTGTGGATTCGATCCCCACTCGAGGAAATGAAATATTTATTTAAATATATATAATATTTTCATTTCTAGAGTCGAGACAAAGACTCAGCACGCAATACCCCCAAAATTCAGTGACAATTTGGGAACTGAGTGTTTTAACACTAGGTTCTCTCTATCCTGCAGTGTGCGGGGTACAGCGTGAAGCTGATTTTATTTTTTATAATAACAGATACATTTATAAAAATACAAGTACCAAGCTTATTACATTGTACGGAAGGGAATTGTTGACAGTGCCTACTGTGGCGTACCAACTGCCTTTACCGCAAAAAAACTCCGAAACTGTACTCCGTCGTTTCCAGTTTAATTTAGCTTGCGGTTTAAGCGTCCAGTTCAACTTTATACAGATTTTATCCTGAATTTTTGTTTGTATATTCAGATGATTACGACATAATGTTTTTTAATGGAGGCACTTTTATATAGTTAACTGCATTTATGTTCCATTTCTACATGTGATTTTTTTTCATTGTTTTTCTGCATTATTAGACGAATTTTAGAGAGTATAATATCTGATAAATCTATTGTATACCCGCTATTGGTATATAATTGCTGCGGTAATTATATTCAATATACGTAAATAAAAGAGGGTAGTAACTTTCTTATAAATTAAGCAGAATAGGCGGAGAGGGAGCCTAGGAACCTAGTGTTAAGACATTCCGTTCCCATTCCTAATTTTTCCCAAATTTCAGAGGCATTGCGTGTTTAGTTTAAGCCTCGCTACCAAAGCGAAGAAGAGAAAAAAATCGCATAAAAATACAATTTACATTAAACTATAATATCTACTGCTAATTCAAGACTTCATTCTATAATTATTATAAATTTATTATAGTAGATTCGTCACCTATAAATAATTGCGAATCCAGTTTTATAAACTCTACATTACAATATATAAAGTTAATCTCAAGCGATACTTCTTAGCAACGACACAGCTACTAAAAGACATAACGTTGAAAACATCTTGTACAATCGATTGGGTGAATGCAAATAAGTATTCAAATTCGAATCCATAATTGGGGCGCTAATAGACGGGTAAAAGCCGGGTATCCGATCTCAGTTGTTCCAGTAGCTTTCTGGAATATTTAAAGACTCTTTATTTCGGTTTTAAAACGCGCTCTACATTGTCATAACATTTTGTATAATGATACGGGAAATTTTCATTTCAAAATAAAAATCTGAATATGAATATGTTTTTTGATGTTGGTTTTTGTTTTAGTTTGGATGTATGCACATATATTACATATACATATATGTAAGTTTCCTTAAATAAAACTTAATTAAGTATTTATTCTTAGAAATTAGAATTAAGATAAATAAGGATAAATGACACGGTAACTATATTGTTTGAGGCAAAACTCGGCGTTGAATTCCGCCACTCAATACGCAATGCCTCCAGAATTTGGAGATAGGGAATGAAGAGTTAACATTAGGTTCCCAACTTTCCTCACCTATCCTGCTGTATACGGGTTACAGTCTGAAGCTAAAAAACTATTATATTTTTCTTATATATGTAGGCAACTTCCAACTAAAAAAAATTATGACTGTGATGAAATAAAATTTTATTAATAATATTAAAACTTTTAACATTACCAAGTTTAACTTCACGAAGCTTTATAGTCTGGAAGAAACAGACAAGTAGTAAAGGGGTGCATTTTCTTATCGCTACTGATGTAAGAAAAAATTGTGCAAGTTTCGGACATGCCTCAACGTCTTTACTGTGTAGCCAGAATAAATGGCGCCGTACTTAGGTTTTGTGGTTTAATAGCTTCCAAGAGGTGGGAGTTCGAATCACGCTATGTACAATTTTTTATCTTTATTATTTTTTTAGAATGTGATTTAGTAGATACAGTAGCGTTTGTATAATACAGACAGGTTCAATATATGTATATATTCAAAAGATTTATAAAATATCACAAGTTATTTTTTTATCTTTCCTGTAAAATGCGGCAACAAATCAAACCAAACAACTTATCGTGGCATCGCTGTTCGTTGATATCCCCAAAATTTTACGGCCATAAAGTATCAAATGTTTATATAGATACTACTTTACTTTATTTGATATACTTTAACAAATAATGTAAGTAATAAATTATTATTTCTATTATTTTCTATCATTTATATCATGAAGTGAAATATCATTTGTCTCCAATTACCATCCGTTTTAGACATATTACTAAAAAAAAAAATTAAATCAGCTTCACGCTATATCCCGCACACAGCAGGGTAGGCAGAGGGAACCTAGTGTTAAGACACTTCCGTTCCCCACTTTCTGCCGAATTCTGGAGGCATTGCGTGTTGAGTGGCAGAACTCAACGCCGCGCTTAACCCCGATACCAGAGCGAAGAAATGGAAATATAAATTTAAGTAAATATTTCATCTCATCGAGTGGGGATCAAATCCACAACCAGCCGGTTTTACAGTCACACCTTGTGCCGCTGCGCCACGACCGGCCTCATATGACTACATATTACATATTACTTATTATGTTACCTAAGGGCTATCTAAAAAATATTGATATTATATATAAATGTCCCGAAAAGACAACAGAAAAAGAACAAAGAGACAACAAACAAAAAGAAAAGAAAGAAATCGAAGTAATATTATCTATATCTATACTTATAATAATTGTAAAATATCGGTGTCTGTAGATGGAATAAATGTAAAAAAAATGTTACTAGGAACCTTTGCCAATGTAATAAAATGCAAAACAATATATATTTTTTTTGTCTGTTTTCTGTTTGTCTGTGCGTTTGTTCACGCTAATCTCAGAATCGGCTAAACCAATTTAAATGCGATCGTCACTATTGGATTTTGGCAAGCTTCCGATAACATTGTCGGTACTTTATTAAAATCACTTTATAAATAAAAAAATACATCAATTTAAAATACTTAGTTCGACAAATTTGCCAATTTCTATAACAGTTATTTTATACAAATGTTTTAGTGAATTGACTGAATCTTCAGCTTTCCCGCAGGGTAGGCAGAGGGAACCTAGTGTTAAGACACTCCATTCCCCACTTTCTGCCGAATTCTGGAGGCATTGCGTGTTGAGGGGCCGTACTCAACGCCGCGCTTTGCCTCGACACCAGAGCGAAGAAATGGAAATATAAATTTAAGTAAATATTTCATCTCCTCGAGTGGGGATCGAACCCACAACTAGTAGATTTTACAGTCACACTTTGTGCCCCTGCACCACGACTGGTCTACTTAAGTGCGGTATAGCTAACTATTTTTCCTTAAATACAACAAATTTTGCGAGCAAAACAAATACATTCCTAAAAGACTTAAAGAATATAGATAAATAGATAGATAAAAGCCTTTATTGCACATTTGAAACGATACAATAGAGTAAATTCTTAAAACAAAATGCACAAAGGCGGCCTTATCACTACAAGTGATCTCTTTCAAGGGAACCAGATTCCGAAAATATATAATTAAAAGTGCGGGCATAATGCGGTGCAACGGTGTAAATAAATCAATAAATATACACACATACATACATATATTATTATACATGCACTGATTATATATGTAAAATATGTAGAAAATAAAAAAATAAAGAGTAAATATATTAGCACTTAATAAATATTACTCTACATTCGAAAATAATATTTTTGACTCTTTTTTTTTAATGTTTTTAGAAATAGATTGCTCAATTTCTCGCGGTAACGCATTCCATAATTTTACTGTTAGGAAGTAAACTAATAATTAATAATTGTAATGTAATAATTAATAAAATCAGATACTAAATAAATATTAACTCTGAGTTGCTATAAGTCAATTTATTTCGATTGTCAGTATTCTATCAGAAAAATAGAATTTCGATATAAGTATATTAGAGAAGTAATGAATAAAGGTTAATGCTTTTCCAGTTCCCAAAAGTCAGTCAGAGGAAATGAAAATATTTAATTACTCCGACTGAGAATCGAACCCAACACCGTCGCGTGCACGTTCACGATCAATACAATAGCCTCGGTCTTGAGTTTGAACAAACATTTAAACAGTAAATATTTATTAAAATCTAAAGTAAATACTCCAGAATTATAAATATAATTCTATTCAACTCTTTTACATCTCTATTCATATGAGTCTCTATTTAAAGTACTACGCTGCCTTCAATTTTGTAACAACGTAGAGCCATATCATTACTTTAAATTTAATTCACATGGAAACGTAAAACTTTTACTTATCTACAACACAATTGTTTATTTACACTAAAAAATATCAAAATTTAAATCTACTTGAGGCCAGTCGTGGCGCAGCGCCACGAGGTGTGACTGTAAAACCGACTGGTTGTGGGTTCGATCCCCACTGGAGGAGATGAAATATTTACTTAAATTTATATTTCCATTTCTTCGCTCTGGTGTCGAGGTTAAGCCGAGGTTGAGTTCTGCCCCTCAACACGCAATGCCTCCAGAATTCGTCAGAAAGTGGGGAACGGAGTGTCTTAACACTAGGTTTCCTCTGCCTACCCTGCTGTGTGCAGGATACAGCGTGAAGCTGATTTACTTATTTTATTTATTCAAATGAAAACCGTAACAAAATGACGTATTAAACTAAAAGCATTTGGCCCAAAGCAACCGAGACTCTATAAAATACAACAATATAAAGAGATACAGAGAGTGTCGAAATAATCCAGCCATCTTCGAATACATTGGCTTACCGTGTACAGTGAATAGCTGGAAGTAGAATATTTTTTCGAAACGAGCTATCGACAGGCAGACGTTTTATAGAAGCTCCACCCAAAATGAAACAGTTATCCACTCTACAAAAAGCTAAAACAACTATCAATTAATAGAAAATCAACCTTATGTTAAAAACTTAAGATTCAAATTAACTTGGATCGTGATAAGCTTAATTCTTTGAGATTCCACTTAGGTATTCAGAAGCAAGATGTAAATAAAGTGGAATGTATTAATTGCTTGGTTCTCATGGTTCGTTTAGCATTGAGACAGCAGTGAGTTATTGTGTCGTTTGTTATTCGATGTTTTGTAGCTGAATGTAATGACTTTCTAAAATAACATGTAGAGATGGATTTGAAAATTAAAATTCACGCTGTATCCCGCACACAGCAGCAGCAGGTACAGGGAACCTAGTGTTAAGACACTCCGTGCTCTACTTAACGCCGAATTTTGGAGGTACTGCGTGTTGAGCGGCGTAACTCTATGCCACGTTTTGCCTCGACATCAAAGTAAAGAAATTAAAATATAATAAATTTAAATAAATATAAAATTTTAATATATATTGCATTTCCTCGAGTGGGAATTGAACCCACAACCAGTTGCATTTACAGTGACAGTTTTCGCGCCACGACTGGCCTGAGCAATAGATTTGCTATTAGTATATTATAATATAGGCTGTCGTAGCACAGGTCAACACGAAAGCTTTTATAATTTGGCGGAAAGTTGAGACAGTAGTGTCTTAATGGGAACGGAGTAATTTAAGACTTAGTTCCCAAATTCCCTTTGCCTACCATTCTATTTGCGGAATACAGTGAAGAGTGTGAAGCTAAAAAAAAATAATAAATGAATCAATTTGCAGGAAAAGATGAGTGAGAAATATGTCAACGGCCAGCTTAAACAGCAGAAAGGATTAATTTGAAGTTTGGCACACAAAGCTATTATGATGTCAGCGTCGGTTAAGAAAAGATTTTTAAGAATTTATATAGGGGAATTTATATAGAAAAAAGTTGCTTCCTCCTTAGCTTGGGACTTAGAGAGATGCCTTACTTTGTTTAGAAAACTCACACCCGGTCTATAGTTACTTTAGTTGACTAATATTATAAAGTGAATATTGAATAACACTTTTTCATATATAAAATACTGTTTTTCTTTAACATTTTTAAAGTGTCATTCCACACTTAGGATAGATAAATATTTATTTAGAAAACATAAAAATTTGAACGTAGCGGGACTCGAACCCGACTCAAATGCCACTAGCAAGCGCGGGTTCGGCTTCTTAAAAGCAAAAAAAAAACGGAATTCAAAGATTCGGACGGAAAATTCGAAACTTAATTTACGATTATCGTCCAGTATCCATTAATAATAAAAGGAAACCATAATTTTAAGTATTCAAACATTAAAATTGTATAAAAAAGCGACGTCGATAGCGCTTTCGATTTACATCCACCTACTTTTCGTAGCGCGTTGTGTCAACTATTAGTAGAAAAGTTTAACTCAGACGTATGTAGGTCTGTATATATATTTAAAGTCATTAAAACAAATAAGTATAGTTCAGACAATTTAGTTGTTTATTGTTTTCTGTATTTATACGCATTTCATATGAATTCTCTTATGCTGTTTATTGTAATTTGAAATACGTAATGATAAACGACTCTAATTTCTCTTCGTCTTATAATCTTACTAAGAGCTACGATATAACATCACATTTTAGGCATAGATAACCTAGCAGCATTGAGTCAGTTGAGGCGTAGGTGCACAAGCATGCAAACGCGACAGGTTGTGGGTTCGATTCCAACTAGGGGAAAAAGATGTTTCATATTTTATTTCAGCGGAAAATGGAGAGTAGATTGTCTTAGCACTAAGCCCCCTCTGCGTTCGCTGGTCCATGCAGGATACAACGTGAAACTAAAAAAAATACCTAGCGCCTTCTATATAAAAACAAAAGAAAATATAACTTAAAAATGGATTGTATAAATTTTACATTTTTAACAGTAATATATGGAGTGATTTTTCACTTCGATTGCTGAGCGGAACTTCCTTAACTGTTTTGTAATAGTATTATCCACAGCAGTGCAGACATTTATATCGACAAATGCTATTTTCTCGCCTTACATTTATAAGAATGTTTTGAAATTTATTAAAGAATGTGTGCCCACTAAGTTTATTTATTTAAAAAAACTATTGGTTTGGTTCGTTTTATATTTTGTTTCAGATTCACGCTATATTCTATATATAGCAGATATATAGAAGACATTTGGGACAATAGTAGATATTCAGAGATAAATTTGATTTCTTTTTTTATCAGCAATTTTTTTTAGCCGTATCCCGTACACAGCAGGGTAAGCAGAGAGAAACCAGTGTTAAGACACTCCGTTCCCCACTTTCCGCCAATTTCTGGAGGCATTGCGTGTTGAGTGGCGGAAAATATAAATGTAAATAAATATTTCATCTCCTCGAATGGGGATCGAACCCACAACCAGTCGATTTAGGGGTACTCATTTGAATTTAATTTTGGCTGAATTTGATTTCAAAGTAATTAATTTGAATATTTCTACAACAAAGCATTTTACTTATATGTATTATATACATATTTATATTTTTCCTAAAATTAGAGAATATGAGTTATTTATAATAAAACTGAACTTTCGCCTCTAACCTATTGTTCTATTCAAAATGTTTCAAAACAATCATACTACAAACGCTATTTTTCATAAAAGGAATAACAAAAGGTACGTAATTAAAAAAAAAAAACGGTCATATCCACAATTCATCTAACCTTTCGTATAATACCGTTTAAGCTAACATATTATGGCGTGACTAAGTACCATATAGGTGAAGAAAGAATAATATAATTGGAGTAAGTAAAAAATTATAAACACTGCAGCACGCAATATTTGACCGCGCTGAAGTGAATGCCTTATTACTTAATGTTTAATTTTTATACTTAACTGTATTTTTTTTTTATTTTAAGCTGTATCCCGTACTTAGCAGGATAGAAAGAAGGAACCTGGGAACCTAATGTTAAGACACTTCCGAACTCCACTTTCCGCCAAATTGGAGGTATCGCGCGTTGAGTTGAGAGGGAACTCTACGCTGCGCTTTAGATTGTTACCAGAGCGATGAAAAGAAAATATTTAATGTTTCATTACCTCGAGAAGGAATCGAACGTATAACCTGCGTTTACAGTCACACACTTGTGCCACTGCGCGACGACTGACCTAAATATTTCAAATTTGCTACATAAAAAATTAAATAAGAATATTTGTTTATTATTTCATTGATGATAAATAAAATAAATAAAAATACAATATTCTAATGTTCAAGCTTCTATCATTGTATAACTGAATATACATGTAATTAGACAGAGCGAAGCGTTACGTTACCAAATTCCAACGTAATTTCTCTAAATGTACAGAAAATGAAAGACAGAATAATCACAGAATTATATTTTTTATTACTTTCATAATTCAGAAAACAAAAAACAAAAAAAATATTTTACAGACATACTTCGTAAGCCTCACCAGCTAAAAACTGTAGCAACGATCGTATTTAACTCGAGACGTCAAGTTAAGCGTAGTGTGCGGTGAGCTTTACTTTACGTAACATTCGACTATAGGGAATCGATGTCGTTGGCGTGCTGTAGTCTCGACGATGGTAGCTTCACTAGCGCAAACGAATAATTAATCGGTCAACCGCCAGTTGGCGTTCTCCTTTCCGGAAAATTGGGGTACGTTTTACTGTTTTTAAATTTTACTTGTATTAGATAACAGGGTAAGTTAGACTGATTGTTGTATAAGTGTAACAAATTGGTGTAATTTATTTTCTATATTAGCTTTAAGGCTTTTTTCGCAAAATGAGATAAAGAGA
>DWQW01008199.1:0-14194 GCA_018249695.1 Heliconius erato demophoon
TCTCGGACGTGAGCTTCGACCTGGACGACGGCCTGCAGCACGCGCACCGCGCGCTGCTCATGGCGCGCTGCGACCCCATGCGCCCCATGTTCCAGGGGCACTTCCGCGAGAGCACCTCGCGCGTGGTGAGCCCACTTCGGCTACATTGGACTAGTTGTGATTTTGTTACCAAATCAAGGAAATAAACATAATGTCATCCCCAAGTGGGAATCGAACACATAGTTGTTGCGTTTACAGTCACACTCTGTGCCGCTGCCCCACGACGACACCAAACTATTATAATATGCAATCAAATATATCCTAAAATGTAACAAAAAAAAAATTAATTCTTAACCTTATATTTTCTCACTTATTTCTTTCAGATATCATTCCCAGGTGTAAAAATGTACGCATTCCACATATTCCTATGCTACATATACTCAGATAAGATATCCACAGTGGACCCGAGTAGGTGTTTAGAGCTTCTAGAACTGGCGAATAGGCTGTGTATGAATAGACTGGTCAATTTGGTGGAAGCCAGGGTCATTGATACTCTACAGCATCAAGATAGGTGAGAATTTCTGTCTAAAATCTACTCTTGCAGGGTAGACAGGAAACTTAGTGTTAAAGCTCTTCGTTGCCTACTTTTCGTCCAATTTTCAAAATATCAAGTGTTGATTGGCGCCACCCTTTGTTTCTGTTATCAAAACGAAGAAACGAAAATAATTAATTAATAATGAATTATTAAATATATTAATAAATATTATCATAAATAATTTAGTATAGAAATAGAAGTAAAAATCTAAAGCCCGAAATGTTTCGTGTCTAATGTACCATTATCACGTTACATAGGTGATACTATCATCAAAGAAAAATGTGTAAATTATGTTGCATTTTTGTAGATTAAAATTCAATTAAATTTTTAATATTTCAGACTGGGAGAAGATGACCAAGTTGTAGAGATTGCTCTGTCGTTGCTGGAACCTGTCAAAGTATGCATAAGTAACTTAAATATATTTATTAACACTAAACCAATGTACTACTTTCGATAGAGCATTGTTTACATCGTCATATATGGTTTGTCGTCGTTTTATTTTAAAAATCAATGAAGTATCATCAGCAAACAATACTATATCATGGTTCTTTCCCACTAAAAATGGCAAATCATTTATGTATATTAAAAATAGAAAAGGACCAAGAATAGACCCTTGTGGGACCCCCATACTGACAAATGAACCAGGAGATTTCTTGCCATTTACATTAACCCTCTGAACTCTGTTAGCTAAATAAGAGGTCAGAAGATTGAGTGCACGTCCTCCTTATACCGTAATGGTGTAGCTTCATGAACAATGTAGAGTGCTGAACGCAATCAAAGGCCTTAGACAGGTCATAGAACATACCAAGAGCATCCTGCGATCCTTCCCAACCCTCATATATACTTTTTATAAGTGATACACCAGCTTCAGTAGTCGAGCGACCTTTAGTAAAGCCATACTGTTTATCATGCAAAAGCTGATGCGATTCAAAGTGCATCAGCATTTGATTTAAAATAATTTTCTCAAAGATTTTACTAAATGAGGGTAGTATAGATACAGGTCTGAAATTGTTGGGATCAGATGTACTACCCGATTTAAATATAGGTATGGCTTTACTAAATTTCATTAAGTCAGGAAACACACCATACTCCATACAATTATTAAATACAGTCGCGAGCTAAGGAGCAACAGCGTCTATTATATGACTAATTAATTTAACAGAAATTCCCCATATATCTGATGTTTTCTTAATATCTAGGGACTTGAATGTCTTAACAATGTCTCTTGAGTTGACCACTTTAAATCTATATCACATTTGTTTACGTTCTCCTTAAGTAAAGATTCAGCGACTGTCGTGGAAGATATAAGTGTTTTGGTTGTGGAAACTGGAATATCAGCAAAAAATTTTTCAAAAACACTGGCAACTTCTTGGTCCGAGCTGGTTAAGCCATTGTCAATTCTTAATTTAAATTCATAATTGCAATCCCTGGCTTTTCTAGTTTCACAATTTATTATGTCTCATGTCATTTTAATTTTATTAAAAGAGTTTTTAATCTTGTTTTTAATATGTAACGATTTTGCCATGGAACATACTTTTTTAAATAATTTAGAATAAGATTTAACATAATTAATAAATGTTTCACTATGGTTATACGTTTTCTCACTATAAAGTTCATACAACCTTTGCCTACTCTTATGAATTCCCACAGTCGCCCAATCCTTAAATGACAAGAAACTCCTGGAAATGACTGTTCTAGAAGTAAATATAGCTTTGAACTCACTCTGTATAACATTGAAAAAATTCTCATATAGTAAATTGGGCTTATTACTATGTTTTAAATATTTAAGTTTTGTTATTATATTACTTCTAAACCTAAACTTTTCTATACGACTAATTGTCATCGGTATACAAACATTTTTTTTATTTTTATATTTTTTTTTTACCAAGGTGGAAGGAAGCCAACTGTCCGCAATGATATGAACTTAACATATTAATTATTGATTTATTACATGGCACAGAGTTTGTAACAATATTATCAATGCAAGTAGCGGTACAATGAGTGATTCTTGTTGGCTCTAGAAATAGATTGTCTAGGTTATACGAATTAAGTAATGACCTGAATCTAGTGCAAATGGAGGAATTTTCTAGTAAATTAATATTAAAATCGCCACGTACAACTATTAATTTCTTAGACCCAGATAACTTTACAAGTACTTGTTCTAAAATTATTTCAAGTGTTCAGTGTTGTAATTTATTCTATTCCAATTGAAAGATAAAGGGGTGCCGGATTATTTTATAGGTTAATATAGAAAAATTGCCAGATTAGTGAGACTGTACTGTAGTGAATTTGTGATCACATGTGTGGGTGTGTGATCACATGCATGAATGAGTGATTACATGTGTAATCATATGTGACTATGAAGGTGCAAAAGAAATACAACTACGGTAGACGAGTCGTGGTTGGCCTGAAATTGTTAACTAGAATAATCAAAAGTAAACTCTTAAAATGAAAGTTAATTCCCTCTCCTGATGGCTGTGTACAGCTGCACAACGCGCACCAGCTGTCGGAGTGGTGCACGTGGCGGCTGTGCGGCGCCTACGACCGCGTGTGCCGCGCGCGCCACCTCAGCGCCGCCTCGCGCGACTACCTCGCCGACAACCGCTGGCCGCCCGTCTGGTGAGGCACGAAGTGTCACTGTAAAACCATCTGGCTGTGGGCTCGATCACCACTCGAGGAGATGAAATATTTACTTAAATTTATATTTCCATTTGTTCGCTCTGGTGTCCAGGCTACGCGCGGCGTTGAGTTCTGCCACTCAACACGCAAGGCCTTCAGAATTTACACCACCACTACACCAGATTCCCTTTGCCTACCCTACTGTGTGCGGGATACAGCGTGAAGCTGATCTTATATATCAATATGCACTAAAATAATAAATGACATTTTATACTAAACATTAAATTAAAATACTTTATTTTTCCCAGGTATGTCAAAGAATTCGATTACTATCAGAAGTGCGTGACGGAACAAACCAAAGAGCAGAAGGAGATCAGACCCAACACTTCTTTGCAAGCGAGCCAGCAAACTGGATGCTTATGTTTTTCTAGTGAGTATTCATCTTTTATATTATTAATCTTTGTTCTCATTGTTGTCAGAATTTCATAATAATATTACTATATCTTTTTTTATTTATAAATTATATTAAACCAGAGATTTCTGTCGTTTATGCCAGCTTTAACTAAGTTTTTAAGATTTTGTTTTGTATGATCGGTGTGAAGAGGGCTAAGAATGTCTTCTTCAATATCTATTATTACACATGAGACATTAGAAATGTAAAAGTATTTAAAGTACTGGAAAAGCTCTATATAAATATCATTATATCATTTCCGATGTTTGATAATACTAAGTTACTAACAACTCAAGCGTAGCTTATACTTATTGTTATGCTATAGCCAAATTATTCAAGATCTTTACATAAATTGTAGCCTATGTGTTAATCTAATATTTCGCCTGTATTAACGTAAAGTCTCATATAAATCCGCTCAGTCGTTTTTGTTTTAAAGTAAAACAAACATAATTACAAACTTTCACATCATTCAAAACTATTATTGGGGTCATTGACTGATTTAAATGAAGTTTCACTATTGGATTCTAGCAAACTTTCCTTAACATTTAGTGTTTGTTTTACAACAATTTGCCATTTTTTTTTTGTTGCAATTAGCAACTTTGTCAAACAATAAATTTAAAATATATTGTTTGACAAAGTTGCTAATTGCAACAGTTATTTTATACAAATATTTTATTGAATCAATTGTTGACAAATAAATTGTAGAGTAGAATGAAAAGAAATTGATGCGATTCACGAGCGTCCATCAAAGCTTGTACTTTTTCTTCAGAGGCGAGCTACCTCTCGACCCTCCCCTCCCGGTGACGCTGTCATTGCCAGTCCAGGTCAACAGCAATAAAATCCATTTAAAAAATAAAGCGGCGTTGAGTTTCAACACTCAACACACAATATCTCGGAAAATACTATATTCATTAGATAATTTAAAAAATATATAATAATTAATAATTAATTAATAATAATAAATAATAATAATTAGCTTCACGCTGTATCCCGCACACAGCAGGGTAGGCAGAGGGAACCTAGTGTTAAGACACTCCGTTCCCCACTTTCTGCCGAATTCTGGAGGCATTGTGTGTTGAGTGGCAGAACTCAACGCCGCGCTTAACCTCGACACCAGAGCGAAGAAATGGAAATATAAATGTAAGTAAATATTTCATCTCCTCGAGTGGGGATCGAACCCACAACCAGTCGGTTTTGCAGTCACACCTCGTGCCGCTGCGCCACGACCGGCCTCAATAAAAAATATATAATTATAATATTAAACATATAATGGTGTTGTCAGGCAAGGTGCGCCGCGAGAGCGTGCCGGCGGACGCGACGACGGCGCTGTGCCGCACGGAGCCGCAGCAGCCGCCGCCGCTCTGACATCTGCCTTACTGGAGGTATTGTCAGATACACATACACACACACAAGCAAAGATATGCCGTCATGGAGTAGCGGGTTCGATTCCCACTCGGCGAAATTAACTATATTAATTTCCTTTCTTTGGTAACAAAACAATGCGCGGCGTTGAGTTTTTTATTTATTTGTAAAAGATTGTTGGTAACAACAAATATTACAACGATACTTATTATATTAACACAAAAAAAAAATATTTGTACAATTAGAATTCCGACACTGAACACAATGTTTTTAAAATTGAGCGGTGTGTAAGGAAGGGAGTGTCTTAACACGAAAAAGTCCCGCTGGGTTTCTTGCGCCGGTTCTTCTCAGGTCCGAGGCATTTACTTTAGTGAACTGGTGGTAAATTATTTGACGTTCAAAAAATGACGCATGTATCTTCTTATTATGAATAAAATTATTTGAAATTAATTGAATTGAATTGAATTAACACTTGGTGCCCTTTGCCCACCCTGCTGTGTGTAGCGTAAAGCTGAAAAAAATTATAATTATCAGATCAAATGAGCTTCACAATGCATCCCGCAAACAGTAGGGTAGGCCAGAGGGAACCTGGTGTTAAGACACTCCGTTCCCCACTTTCGGCCGAATTTTGCAGGCATTGCGTGTTGTAGAGCTTAGCGCCGTGCTTTGCCTCGACACCAGAAATGGAAATATAAACGAAGAAATGGAAATATAAATTTACATAAATATTTCATCTCCTCGAGTGGGGATCGAACCCACAACCAGTCGGTTTTACAGTCATACTTCGTGCCGGTGCGCCACGACTGGCCTCAATTATAATTATATTTAGTTTATTTATAATATAATTTTCAGATCGCTACGTTTCGCGGTTCTCCTGCCCGTATCAATGTGCTTCATGAGTACAATACTGACTATTCTCGTATTGTTTCACATTTACACTTAAACGTGTATTTGTAAAGCAATTACACATAAAACATTAACTAAGGAGCACAATCTCTTAAATATACTTGTTATTATATGTCCTTGTTTTTGTCACATTCGTTTATTATCTGTGGTTGTTTTTTTTTTATTTAAAAACATATAAAATAAAAGATACCTTAGTTAAACATCTAACAAATTATTATGTAGTTTCAATTCATGTTAATTATTAAACCTAAAATTTTTAGTCTTTTAATTTTAAAATCAGCTATATATATGTATAGATTATTTATATTCCACCATTATTTAATAAACCAATGTGATAAATATTTCGTTTGGAAATTGAATCCAACAAATGGCGAAAAAAATATATCTGATAGCAAGAGATCGACTGCATATTACATATATTTTCTATTTTATTAAATAAGCTAATATTATTATATGTTATATATAAATTGTATTTTTTCTACACATTATTACTTATTATTTCTATTTATGTATATTTTTTGTAAATGATAGAAATTGTAATGAAATGGTAGCATTAGGCAGAAACTAATCAATCATTTTTTTAAGTAAAAATTTTAACAAATATTAGTTAGTATATATTACATTCGGATATTTACATAGGAACGTTTTGTTTTATATTAATAATGATTGTGTCATAAGTATTTTATGCTGGTACGAGAAGAAACAATGACTCACACCAACGGTTTTTGTTATCAGCATAGGAATCTAAAAAATGAATAGCTCGAGAAAAAAAATATATATTGAACGTTAAAATACAGCCTCCGCGGCAAATACGACCGCGCCAACGTGTCACACGTCACGCTGCGAGTTGCGAGTCGGCGCTTACGTACACTTACATACTTTGTCTCTTTGCGCTCACGCTGTCTCGCTTTAATTTCAATTGCTTTTTTTTTATAATAAATCAATAAAATGGTTAAGAAATATTGTGTTGCCTATGTATAACAACTACAGTGAAGAGACATCCTTAAAAAATATTTTTGCAGCCATTACATTATATAATAAAAATATTCGGAAAAAGTGGTGAAAAGTCATGAAAATGGCAGATCCATTCACAATTTGTAGTCGCGAGGATTGTTGTGAAGATAATTTTGTCGTAATTTTTTTTTGTTTAAGAGAACACAAATAGATAATCGTATATCTCAAGCAAAGTCATAGCAGTTATAAGGCTTTGTTTAGTTAGTTCTTGATTTGTGGCGTTTCAAGCGTAGGCTTTGTTTTATATATTTGACAATATGTTATAAAAAAGATACATTAGAAAACGTAAATATTTTCATTTGAACTATTATATAAAGTAGTTTACACTTAAAATATTAAGTGCAAACTACTTTAAATTCAATTTTTATGCATACAACCCACTCCGCATCGCCTGCAATCGGACGTGACATGCCCAGCGTGTCGCAGTAGTGCGGGAAGCAACGCAAATAAAAAAATACTGAATATTTACAACGCTGTAACTTTGAAAATCCTGGCCCGATTTCGATGAAACAAAAACTATTATTATTTGTACGAGTACGCGCAATTGCAGTACCATTTATAGTAATATCTTGATGTGTTGGTGTGACTCTTACCAGTAAGACTCTTAATAGTAACTCCCAGGCGTTACTATAATTATTATTGAGTTTAATGTCATTTAATTTAAACCTGGAATAAAATTGTTATTAAACTTTTTCTGTATTTTATATTTTATATTATATGATGATAAGCTTAACCATTATAATATATCGCTTCCTAATAATATGTATGTAATATTAATTTAAAACGATGTCGTAGTAAGTAATGTGACCGAATTTTAAAATAGACATGCACTATTCACTATATGTAATACATCACGTTCAAACTAAATTATTCATTAAAAACATTTTCTTTCATAAAAAACATAAAATTAAAAAGCATAAGCCTTTATTCTTGCCTATACGCAGATAGTTTTCTAAAATATTTCGATGGCACTATTTTAAATCTACATTTGTCCCGTACATTATACACTAAATAGAAATTAAATTTAAATTGAAACATATTTACACAATTCATATTTTTATATGTCATATTTCATTCATAGATTCTAAATTTGAAATTACTGTATGATTAAAAATAATAAGTTGAAATATTTAACCAAAATGGTATAAAATATTGTTTATTATCTGTGACCTCTTATATATTTTTTTCTTTTAGGTATATCTTATATATAATTTTTAGTTATTTACAAAAAAAACCATGGCAATCTCAATATTTATTCTGTGCCATATGTAATTTTTTTTTCATATTTATATTATTTGAGTAGTACTGTGAACCTATAAAAATATTTATAATAATAGTTGACTGTCCCATTATTCATTTTAGAATAAAAAAACGCAATACAGCTTAGTATATAAGATTTCTTATATTCAATTTTTACAATAATTATATACTTTTGTATGTGCTTGTACGTTTGAAGTAGATATATTTTGTAAATAAATATATTATTTCCATAAGTTGCTGTAAGCTGTAGCCGAGTAATGCAATGTGTAGTCTGTGATAGGTTAATATCAGATCTGTGATTAGAAAATTGTTAACATTTGGATACCAAAGAATTATTTTTTTAATCTGTGGTTACTAAGCAACAAATAAAAAAAATATTTTTACTCGCGAACACGCAGACTGATCGACAGATAGACAACAAAATCCTATAAGAGTTCTTTTTCTTTTTTCTTTTGAGATACGATACTGTAAAATAATCATAATAATGTATAATATTGTAATAATAATCTTATTTTTTATTTAATTATATTGTTTCTATGACAGTCTTAAAACACACACTTTTTAAAGAAGTTTAATTACCACAGATTAAAAATATTCGATGACGCTTGAGATTTGATTGTTAAAGTAATTATAATTTAGCATATAAATTAGCTTTAAGTATATTATTGAATTATTTCTAAAATATATATTGTATTCTTTATTGCGTAATCGATTATTCGATTTTAACTTACTTTTGGATAATATAAATACTTGTGTTTCCGTATTTCAGTTTTCTACACGCACAATGCAAAAATGTATCTATAACAAAACTTGTTTTTTTCTTCTATATCTTGAGCAATTATTTAAAAAAATAATTTTAAATATTTTTACAAATTGTGTGCTGTAGGTGTAGCCAAGTCAGTAGAGCCGAATTTCTAAAAGGAATTTATTTATCTTTTACATTATTTAGAACTAGCACACTAAATATGGCGCTGTATATATTTATAAAATATTTCCAATGCTACCACTACGTTAGTAAAGTAGACTATTTTGTAAGTAAATCTATGACTTCTAAGAATTCGAAGTACAAAATCACAATTATCCTCTTTCGCTATAAATTTCTGAAGCGTGGCACATTATTAATTTATTTTTTATTTAAAAAAAAATATATTGGAGATTTCGGTGACGGCGACGGTCGGGGGTTCGATTATTACTCAGAGGAATGCGTTATTTTTTTTCTTCACTTTGGTAACATGACAATGCGCAGCGTTACATTCTGTCACTCTATTTGGAGTGCCTCAAAAATAAGGCGATGTCTGGGAAACAGAGTGACTTAAAACTAGGTTACTTTCGGCTATCCTGCTATATGCGGGATATAGCGTGAATCTAAAAAAGAAAGAGTTTTAATCTAAACATATTAATAATGTGCAATGTTTCAATTTACAATTCAATCACCATATAAATGCTGCGTAAAAACAAAAGTCTGTTCTATTTTCTTACACTTTATTGGGTAAAAAAAAGTATGATCTCATTGACAGTGCACTGACAATCAGGGTTACTCATTAGGTTCGAGTTAGACGAAACCATATATTTTAAATGAATTTATTATAAACAGCTCAATATTAAATATAAAATATCGCAATAAATATTTCATATTAAAATGTATGTAGATTCATTGTATTTTTTTGTTCGTACTTTAATAAAAATAAAAACTGATCCTTAATCCTTTTTTTATTATTTTAAAGATGTAATTCTCTATTTGAATTTTGCATTGAGATTCAAAATTTTTAACTTCAACGTCACTTTGACATTTAAAATTTCCCGCCAAAAATGACAAATATTTTATTAATAAAAATGTATATTATAATGTATGGTTTCGTTCACAGATTTTGAGTAGAATAGTTGTCGTATATTTAATTAATTTGGTACAGACAATTAAATTTCTGTACCAAATTAACTGCACCAAATTATAAACAAAAGAAATATCTAACTAATAATTTATTTATTACAAATTGTATATTTTATATCAAAATATAAATTCACGATGTATCCCGCACATAGTAGCGGTATAAGGCAGAGGCATGGGCGTCGGAAGGGGGGAGTCGGGTGGTCCGTGCCCACCCTAGAATAGTCTGTTGCTCACCCCAGAAGTTTTACTTACATAGAAATTTGCCACGAAAAATTAGAAAAAAACAACTTTTACAGGCATTTATCTGTTCAAAGCTACAGTCCCGGAGCCACAGTAAGGTATTAGAACGAGGAAATGAAAATATTAAACAATGGAAATCGAACCCACAGCCTGTCGAATTCCCATGCTTGTACCCCTGTGCCACGATTGGCATTGAAATAAATTAAATTTATATTTTCATTTCTTCGCTCTGGTGTCGTGGCAAAAACCGCGGCGTGGAGCAAAAGGCCTTCACTCATCACGCAATGTCTCCAGAATTCGACGGAAAGTGGGGAACGAAGTGGATTAACACAAGGGTCCCTCTGCCTGTGTGTGGGATACATCGTAAAGCTGACTTTTAAAACAACGTTCAATGAAAATACGACATCCATGCTACTCTAAATGTGTGATTTCGTTAGGGATTTTAAGATTGCTTCAATTACTAGTATTAGATTTTGTAAAGGAATTTATTTCAGTGGATAATTAAATGATAGTAGTATAAAAAAGTAACACGGCCCTAAGTATTTAGGATGTGTTAGAAAGCACTAGTTCTATATTTTTATAAAACGTACAAAAAAAAACATAGTTGCAGGACTCGAACTTGCGTCTCCTAAAAACCTAAGACATCAGGCGCGGGTTCAAATTTTTAAACGTTTTCTAAAAATATATAGTGAAATAATTTTAGTTAAAGTAACGATAAAAAGCACCAGTTGTAGTTATAACTTAAGCTAGTTGAGCACACGTTGTCCACTGGAATACAATTTCAGTGCTAATTTACTCAAGCCCAGGCGCCCTAGTATTCTAGTGCATAATTAAAGTACCTAACGTATTTTGCCAATATTCACTGTCGGTCAGACAATCTGCCATTTTTTACGTACCCTTATATTTTAATAAGTGTAATAAATCTATGTGTAATGGATCTCTTTTTGTTTTATTATGAACCTATATTTTTATTTAAGTATGCTATTAGCATACTTTTTTGTTTATTTAAACTATTTAAAATTAGTAATGTCGTAGAGATCTAAATCTAGATTTCACTAAAGCTGGCAAGTATAAAATTCTAATGGTATTTCATAAAATTAAGTTATTGAGATAGTTATTTGTAATATTATAATTGCCAAAAATATATATTTTTAAATAAAGACATAATGTACATAAGGCTGTACATTAAGGTCATAGCGACAGTCTGCAGTCATCCGACTGTGTAAGCATGAGGGTTGATTTCCACTCAAGAAAATGATTTACTTTTATTTTCCCACTCTGATATATATAAAGTTCCAAACAGCACACAATGTCTAGTGTAACTTTCAAGTTAAGAACATAAAGAAATAAAAGTACAAATATAATTAATGCTGTTTTATTGACAATTCAGGAATGCCTCATAATAAAAATATTTTAGCACAGAACAGTTTTTATATTTTAGCTTTTTCAATATTTTAACTTGGCTTGCAATGATTAGTATATTGTGATACATCAATCACACTTCCTAGCCAGATACAAGACAAAAGAATTCTTTATTGTAATTGTTTCATATTTATTTGTATTATTGTCAAACATTGTCAACAATTTCCAGACAAGGGATAAGAATTATTATTGAATTATTTTTATTTACTCACTGTTGTTGTATTGAGTTCCACCACTCAACATACAATATTTTAAAAATTGAGTGATGTTTGTGGAATAGTGCTAATAATAATGCTAAGTTCCCTCTGTCTCTCCAGTTACATGTGAGGTATAACATATAGCCAAGATTATTTTCTGCAATATGTCCTTTTACATTTAGTAAAACCAAAGATGACCATGTGTGTACTGATATAAAACAATTCTATATTTGGCCAAGTAATAATTAGATATTTAGTATTTCACTAAAAAAGCAGCCATATAGTAACTAATTATTCATTGCAAGTCTAGTATTAACTTTTAATTCTTTTATGCATTTACATATTGTAAAGTATGTTGTCGTAACTTAAAATTAACTTAACTACACTATAATGGATGACCCAATAGTTTAATTTCACTTTTAACTTCATCATATAAATCTTTGTAGTCTTCATGTTCTTTGACGAGTACCATGATGCATCCTCTCATGGTGCCCATGGCTGAGCCAATGTCTTTGCGACTTGGTGTGTAACAATATGGTACATCTTTTTCTTCGCAAACTCCTGGTAAATGGCACATGATTTCTATTGGAGATATGTCACCAGCAAATACTACAATGCTAAAAACAATATAACAATATTTGTTTATAAATATCAGCAGCATTGGTAATGTTTTTATTTTAATATAATGTCTTTTTTTAATAATAACACACTAAGAAAAGGAATTTAAAGGCCTCATTATTAAAGGATATCAACATGAGTTCCAGACTTTTTGTTGTTTGACCTCTTGGAAACATTAATAAGGCCACATGTAATTAACAAGATTTTTTTATGTAGAGGAATTTATTTGAATAATTTTCAATCAGATGTATATTTTATTTGATATAACCTCTAAAACTTACCCTTTTTCGCCTAAGCGTAACTGTTTCTGAACAATCTTTAGACCATTTCTGATATAGTTCTTGTGTCCACTGGACTTTTTGATAAGTTTATATATTTTTTTACTAAGCTTCTTGGGTGCCATGGGCTTAGCAATAACACTGCAATGGTCTACTTTGTCATCATAACTTTGAGGCTCTGATTTGATACTAACATCACCCTGTTCTTCTTGTTCGACAGGTTCCTGTTTCACTTTACCCATTTTAACTTATAACAATGTATGTTTAATTTTTTATCAATTGTTGTAAATAATATTTAACTCCACGTGCAATAGCAAGTAAACAGCGTGCCGCATCGATCACAATTTGACGTGCAGTTTGACAAATTTGACATTGACACAGATAACTTTAGACACGATTTCTTTTTTTAATCACACAGAATCAAGGCTTTTAAGGATATTATATTGTAAGATTTTTCAACATTACACGTTTAAATAAATTATTTTTTTATACACAATTAAAATGATTGCTAAAATCTCTCTTTTCTTTATTTGTTTAAAAACCCTACTTAAAGAAATGTCAATATCAAATTATCAAGACATTACTCTCAACCGTTGTCATGGAAACGTTGTTAAGTCAACAAAAATTTAACGCTCAAATATTGTGCTAGTTCATGTTTTAATTATTCGTACGATGTATTATTGAGTAGGTTAACTCGATACGTCCATTTATCTAGTCAGTTATTAAATATGGTAAGTGATTTTACTTTAATTTGTACTATAAAGTAAAGAAATAAATAAAATTACGGAAACATTTTAATATTTTTAGGGTCTTTTAAGTATTCTTAAGAAGTTACGGTCAGGGTCAGAGAGGGAGTTACGTTTACTTTTACTTGGCTTGGACAATGCGGGCAAAACTACGCTATTAAGGCAGCTAGCGGCCGAAGATATATCGCATGTCACTCCGACAGCCGGCTTCAATATAAAATCAGTTCTATCTAACGGTTTCAAATTAAATGTTTGGGATATAGGCGGACAAAGAAAGATAAGGCCGTACTGGAGGAATTATTTTGAAAACACTGATATTTTGGTATGTTAAAAATACGTAAATATGTTATCTTAAGGTTTGACTATTCTTATCCCCAAAGTAAGTGTATATGAAATAAATTTATTTCCTCAAGTTGTGATCGAACCCGCATCCACGGCTTTTATAATCAAACCCAGTCAGGCTGCACCTCTATGGTCTTATAAGTATAAATATACTTAAAACATGCTTTGCATATTATATTTTTTAAAATACCTATATATGTTTAAAATACGTTTAATTATAAATTGACTTCTTTCGTTTTTATAATTTCAGATATATGTAGTAGATTGTTCAGATCAT
>DWQW01008200.1:0-14192 GCA_018249695.1 Heliconius erato demophoon
GAGTTCTTATTATTTTCCTTAGTTTTTGCGGTGTAGCGTGGTTGTGAGGTGGTTGCCGGGTCGATGCCGGGATGCGGGGTGGTTGCCCGGCGAGACGGTAGGGGAGCTACAATCGATTATCCCGGTCACGGCGTTCTCTATACTTATGTATAACACACCCTCGCTGTGTCTATACCTATTTCGTTTTTGACCGAAGGGCTTGGAGTCGGAACTCGATCTGTGCACACGTAGATAAAATTTTACTATTGATTTTGTATTTACTATCTTATTTTTGACGCAATTCATGTTATTTTTTGATTATTTTTGGAATTATCCATATATTTAAAAAAAAAGATGCTGAAGGTATTCTTTTTCCATTTTGAAAATACGCGACAATAACAACCGTTAATTTAAAAAAAAATGTGGGTACATTGTCAATTTTTTTTATTCACAGATTATTATATCAGATTGGTATTATTAAGTACTACATCCAACAATGAAAGCCGTGCAATATCTAAGAGAGATAAGTCACGTTCTCCGATTCAGAGATCGTGATCAGTTGCATCAAACGGAAAATAATTTAGACATGACCGTAACACGAACATGAGAAATTAAACAAATATATATATTATACTTTTTTAGCGTAAAGAAAATACCATGAGAAAATATTTAACTTTATATGCTAAATAAAAATACACAGTGCTAAATTAACATCTTTCTAAAGCATTGTTATAATAATAATAATAAAAAAAAACAATAAAAAAGTCATTGACACATCGCATCGCCATTTTGAATCTGTATTCTGTTGATGCAAACGTATCACATGTTTAATTAAAGGCTTATTTATCTAATATTATTTTTAAAAGATTATTTTCGCGAAGTTCTCTTTATTCTTCACCATCTACAGCGTTAAGTTACTATTATATATAAATTATTTCCAACATAAGGGGACAAATAAATATAATTTCTAAGTCAACAATCAAGTCTGTAGGTACATACTTATTTTTAGATCTATTTATAGCCAACAACCTCCCTGTTTCACAAGTGCGCTACGCAGGCCGTCCTTGTCTCAGGGCTCGGAGTAAATGTCTGGATGCTCGCATTTTGCAGATGAAATGCGAGACAGTTTCTGCGTTTGCCTTTTATTTTAATTTTGTCAATATTGTTATTACTAGGGATTTATTTCAATTTAGAGTTGAGGCCGGCCGTGGCGTAGGGGCATTAGTGTGTGACTGTCAATGCGACAGGTTGTGAGTTCGATTTCCACTCGAGGAATTGAAATAGTTAATATTTTCATTTCTTCGCTTCAGTGTCGAGGCAAAGCGCGGAGCTGATTTATAACAAATTTATGTAAATTTGTTATAAATCAACTCCGCTGTATCCGGCACACAGCAGGGTAGGCAGAGGGAACCTAGTGTTAAGACACTCCGTTCCCCACTTTCTGCCGAATTCTGGAGGCATTGCGTGTTGAGTGGCACAACTCAACGCCGCGCTTTGCCTCGACACCAGAGCGAAGAAATGGAAATATAAATTTAAGTAAATAAATATTAGATGAAATCATCTCCTCGATTCGGGGATCGAAGGGGATCGAATCCACAACCAGTTGGTTTTACAGTCACACTTTATGCCACTGCGCACCGACTGGCCTCATATCTATACATATTTATACATGTATATTATATTGTATATATGAAATAATTGTAAAAATTTAATAGCTTTACACTGTATCCCGCATGTAGCAGGGAACATAATATCGATATACTATGTTCCCCACGCACCACTATTTTTGATACATTATGTGTCGTTTGACGGAATTCAACGCCGCACTTTGTCTTATCACTACAGCGTAGAACTTAAATTTTATTAAGACAAAATTTTATCGATCGGACGCACAATCGTCACGGTTACAGTATTTCGTATAAATTTTAAAAAATAATTCTTATTTCATAGCAAAACGGAATGTTATAGTAAAGCACGTCATGCTATATTCTCAAATCATTGAGCTGATAAAGTTTCGAAGCATCCGTTAGCTCAGGTTTAATGGCTGGCATCACGTAAGCCTCTGTTTAGACCACCAGGTTAGGTGGCCACGTTGGAATTTTGTGCGGTAAAAACTTAGATTTTTTTTTGTTTATAATTAAAAATTAATAAAACTTTTTGGTACAGGGTTTTGTAAGAAAATTTTAATATATAATATCATTTCAGCAGAAAGTGGGGAACGGAGTGTCTTAACACTGGGTTCCCCCTGCCTACCCTGCTGTGTGCGGGATACAGCGTGAACCTGATTTATTTTTTTTAAAATCATTTTTTTTATTGTTTATTTGGTGAGAGTGAGAGATTTAATCATGACAGATAAGGAATTCTCGTCTACAGTGCTGTAGAAACACTACCTTTCAAAAAATAAAAAAACCTATTTAAAAGGTAGTGTTTCGTTGATTGTTCGGAGATTTTAAATTTTTTGGACATTGGAAAAATATATAAACTGCTCATTTGGTGTAACAATGACATGATTGCATTTTTTTTATAGCTGAACAGTCTAAATGTATGTAGAAAGATTATTGCAAAAAGTGCAAATACGACGATTAATGATGATACGGTACATACAACCACTTATAAAATTTAAGTATACAGAAAGTATAACATGAATATTAAAAATTAAATTATAAAGCATTACTTTCAAAATGCAAGCTTTCCAAAAATTATAGAACGAGAAGAAGAACAGTAATCTCTGGTATTTGATAATTAGCACTTAATTATTCAACTCCGTGCACCGGAACGCGTCTAAACCGACCGCCATGACTTTTCACTGGCATAATACGAGCATATGCGAATAAAAATTAATTATAAATATTTAAATTTAAATTTCTACTTAGCATTTTATTTTGTTAGTTGAAATTTTTATTAGATATAAAAGTTTAATTTAAATTGTAATTTTATTTTTATTATATTATATTTAATGATGGCAGTACAGCTGTGAGATCTTAAACTGTTAGTGAATTAATATTAAAATAATTATTTTTTTTTACAGTACAGTGACATAAATTAAAGAGTTTATCTCGTTTTTGATTAAAATTAAATAAACATAAACTTAAATTGACATTTTTTTTTTATTTTACGAGACGGAATACAATTGTCGTAAGTGTACTTCAACAATTATTTGTATTTACATTATAAATTAATCTTTAAAGAATATTTAATAATTAAAAATAAAATAAACGGAGTTGAGTCTCATCATTTAACACACTGATTTGAAAATTGGACTGAAAGTGGGGAACGGAGTGTCATATCACTACATACCCATACTATACGGAAAAAAACATGCATTTTTGCTGTTTTTTATGTAGACATAAAAATTATACACTACATATCAAATTATGACAGCAGTTCTAAATAAACATACAATACAAACAATCGCGTGTAAATACTTCGAAAAATTTCGCTTCGATAACGTATCTGCGGTGTCGATACCGCTTATTAACATGTCGAGAGGCTTTTTAGGATGCTGTCGACATTAGTTTATCATAATTGGAAAAATTTATAACTTTGTATTATAATTTTTGTTTTAGTTTCACGCTGTATCCCGCATATTGCAGAGTGCAAAGGGAACCTAGTGTAAAGACTCTTTCTCCTACGCAACTCTTAATTTTCGAGAAAATGCGTGTTGAGCTCACCTATGCGCGCTTTGTCTTCTCACCAGAGATGGAAAATGAAAATAATTTATTCCTCCGAATGGGAATCGAATCCAGAATCATCGCGTTCTACAGTTATACTCGTACGCTGGGCTGCTGCGACACTACCGCCTCGATATTGTGTTATAATCTTCGTATTTATCTGAATATATCGTGACGTCATATCAAAGTGTCAAAATGAAATGGAAAATCAAGAGATGCCCTCTTTCTATATAAAAAAAAATATATATCTATTATTACCGTTTATATCATATATTTTAAAAAAATGTTGGATAGTCTATTTATCGAGGATGGCTATAGACTATATTATAATATTACATAGGTTGGGTCGATAATTCCGTATAACACACAATAACCTGTGCGTTTCCGAGTAACCCTTGGTTATTTCCATTTGGCCGCGCGTGCGAAGCCTCATATAAAAGATAGTAAAAAATATAAAAATGTATATGTTTTACTAGCTTTTATTAGAGCCAGCTATATACGGTAGACAGAGGGCAAATAGTGTTTAGTACCCGTTCCTCACTTTCCGCCGAATTATAGAGGCATTGCGTGTCGAGTGGCGGAACTCAACGCTAGCGCCTTTCATCGATACCAGATCAAGGTTATAAAAATATTAAATGTTTGATTACCTCTAGTGGGATTCAAACCCACGTACAGTCGTGTTTACTGTCACACGCTTGTGCATTACGCCACGGCTGGCCTCACAATATTTGTAAATAAAGTCTATAGTGGATTATATATTAAAACATATTGTATTCTATTTGTACAGGTGCTGAGTATATGAAACCAGACGTTGGTTTACATGGAATACTCTCTCGCATAATATGTAGAATTTCAAATTGAATTTTAAAGTTATTTTAAGTATATCGTTGTTGAGCATCTGACTGTAAACGCGTGAGCTGTGGGTTCGATTCCTACTCGGAGAATTATTATATTATTTTCATTATTCTCTTTAGTTGACAAGATAAAGCGCAACGTTAAGTTCTTGTACTCAACACGGATGTCTTTAAATGTAGACGGAGAGTAGGAGCAGTGTGTCTTAACACTATATTCTCTCTGCTTATCTTACTATTGAATAGTGTTATCTTACTAGTAAAGCTAAAAAAATATAGATTTTTATATATTATAAATCTTTTTAATATGTGAAATTCAACCTGAATGCCAGATAGTTAAATATTATGCATAGTAAGTATAATTGTGAGTTTATACTAAAAGTACAGTAGATTATATATTAAACAATTACCTAGTACTAAAAGCTACTATGAACTGCAGCTTTTAGCTGAAATATGAAAAGGTTTTTTTTTTAATTAATATGACTCAAAGAGAGCTTTCAAAAGCACCAAATAAAAAAATCTTTAATTTCTAACCAACACGAGCTAAACATACGAAGGGTAGAATGAAATTACTCATACTTTTAGTAATTTCTTCCAACGTACGTAATTAGAATGTCTATCTACATATATTTATATGTATATATACACTATTGTATAGAAATATGATATGTATTATAAAACCGCAGCTAGCGATGAGTGATTATAATAATGTTTGTACTATACAATGTAATATATATATTTTTATTAGGTTCCCGCAGGTATCCCGCACATAGCCGACTAGGTAGAGGGAACCTCGGTACCTCTTAACACTAGTTAAGACACTCTAATCCGAATAAGACCATCTCTCCATTTTCTTTGCGTGTTGAATTCAACGTCGCGCTTTGCCTTGTTACTAGAGGGAGGAAATGTTAATATTAAATATTTCAATGGGAATCGAACCAACAACTTGTCGCGTTAACATTCGCTCTTGTATCCCTCCGCCGCAACTGACCTCGATATACTCTTGACATAGTTATACGTCCTAATAAGGGCAAATATAAATAGTTAAAAATACATATTTATATTAAACACATGCTAAACTTTTAATTATTTTTTTTAACAATATTTAAAAATAATAAATTAAATCCTTTGATGATTCATATTACAAAGAAAAAAAAAAGAGGATTTGTCTATGTCACATCCTCCCATGAATGCGTTGCATTATAATGCAGGCCGCGTCCCTACATGGGGCTGAATGGTTGTTTGCGCCTACGTCGGGACTGTAACGTCTTGAATTCATTATATTTTATAAAGGTTTAGTCGATACTCGTTTAATATTGTGACTTTGCACGTTATTTTAAATTTTGAAGCATCTTATGTTAGTAAATTTGTGGAATTTAATAAGGTTTTGGAGGAATAATGTAGGTTAAGCAATTGTGACTCTCATTCTGTATTAAAAATTTAAAAAATATAAAAAAAAAAAATTACTAAATATAAAAAAAAATACTTGTTAAAATATACAATAGGTAACCAATTACTAATTTTAATTAATTATAATAAATAACACTTTTTTTTTATAAGTTCCAATAAAGTTTTTTTTATCTTTACCCTCTCTGTCAAGCGCAATGACTACACAGTATTTTGGAGAAAGCTGCGATTTGTGAATTTTAACATCTCACTAAGAAACTTAGCGAGACTATAATAAAAAAAAGGAAACTTAAAACAATCAATCAACAACACTATTTATAAATCACCACTGTACTCTACATACGTAAAAGGCTAAGAAATTAATATTTCGAAACCGTTCCCAATATAGAATGACTTGGTTTTCTTGCCGCGCGGGCGACAGTGTCAAGGTCATTGTGAAGAACGCATACGAGCATACTTACAACCCAAGGTTCTTATTTTTACAAAGCTTGGTCTCTTTAAACTTAACATTTTTAATCTGGATGTACTTTATATAGTCTGTGCATATACTGTGTCGTTTTTTTTACTGTGGTCAGATTCTTATCAGTTCATGTTTGCGAGATGTCATCGTCAATATTTTGACAAGTGGCGGCGATTTTAATAGAAAATATTAATCATTATGCAAACATGTATGATGCAGAAAATCTATTTTGTTCAAACCCATTTTTGGTTAAACTTTTCATCCAAATTTTTTTTACATTTTTTACCACTTTAAAAGAGAATATCTCATTTAGAAAGACCTCTTAATTATATCTCAAAGTTCCGGTGCACGGGAACCGGAATGTCTTACTAGGTTCCCTTTGCCTACCCTGCTATATACGCGAGATGTAAGCTAAAAATTTGCACCAATCGAATGTGATTGGCATGTCCCTTTGCATCCTAGCAATTTATAACCCAGCATAATGTCTACGAAAGAAAGTAGAACCGCTGATATTTTTTCTCTCTCTTTCTCTCTCTCTCTGCCTTCCCAAAAAATACAAGTCCACAAATATCAAGGTTAAAACGGTCATTCCTTCCCAAAGTGGTAACTAAATATTATTGGTTCTTTGTCCTTACATTCGAGTCGGACGCAGCTGCACTCCACCGCGCTTGTGACTCAACGGGATTTATTCAGATGGCGGTTTTTTTACCGAATTCTGTGGTAAAAATTAATTGACATTGATATACGAGACGCGTTCAAATTAATAATTTTGTTGTTAATGGTAAAAGTGACATTTATATTTTGGGCTGATTTCTTGGACAGTTTCGTGCTTTGCTTTTCTAATTTAAATATAATTGTGATTGTTTTTAACCGATTTAAAAAAAGACGTTATCTTCGCGCTTTATCGCGTATATAGCAAGGCATAGATAATCTCGTGTCAAAATATTCCGTCCTCATTTAGATTTTGGACTCGATACCGCATCATCAGCATTTAATTAAAAATAAATAGTTCCCTCGACTGGGGATTAACATAACAACAACAGCACATATATACTGTCCTACTACGCAACATTTAAACACTATAAAAAAATATTTACTTCCCCTGATTTAAATTCGAACTCACAACCACATATCTCACTATCTCACATCAATTATTCAGTACCAGCGACGACAAATATGTAGAATACTATTAATATCCATAAGCGACCTATCTCAACACGACACTCGTCTACGAGAATATAAAACGAGGCAAAACGAAATGAGGGCGTGCCTGCGCCCACTTGACACAAAAATAGAAGTACTATGGAAAGTTTAAAATAAATAACTTAAAGCTAAGTTATTTTTAGTATTTTTATTCTAGTGTCGTGTGGATGAGATGGCTTGTGGTTGTTGAGGGGGTTGTGGAGTCAATTCCTATTGGAGGTAGACTTTTTTAAAGTAATTTGAAGTTTACTTTGAAACACGCTAAACAAAGTGTTGTTTTAATAAAATAATAAAAATACATATATCTACAACTAGCCCATCGTAACTGACTGCAATGGGCAACGTCGAACCAAGTTACGTGATATAATTTAACATTTTCTCGATGAAATGGCCTGATTAAAAACTTATAATATTAGTAAACTTACAGATTATTTTAAGGAAGTTGCATGTTTTGAATAAAGAGGTCAGTTGTAGTGTAGGGGCACAAGCGTGAGACTGTAAACGCAACATATTATGGGTTCGATTCCCAGCTGAGGAATTAAAATAAGAGGATTTAATATTTTCATTTCCTCACTTGGGTAACGGAGCAAAGTGAAGTTGAATTATGACACTATACAGGCAGTATCTGCAGAATTTGGCCAAAACTGTTAAACGAAAGTGTCTTAAAAGGAATGGAGTGTCTTAACACTAGGTTCCCTCTGCCTAACCTGCTAGGTGCGGGATACAGTGTGAAACTGAATAATTAATCCAAAAATATATATTTTTAATATTCACGCCTTTTTATTATTTATCTCGCTTGTAATAGAGTTTCCCACGCAACCGAATTTATTTCGAGACACTGTTGAGCGGCGTAACTAAACGCCGCACTATAATAAACAAAATAAAAAATCTACAAATAATATAACAAATTATACACACTGTTAACTAGAAATAATTAGTTAAAATATAACAATCTACAACTTATCTCTGTTAAGTTCAAGTGGCGATGGCGCCCGTAAATATGTTTCTTCGAACTGTTTGTTTAGGACTCGTCTGTAATTAAAACAAGAGGGAGATGACTTCTGTGGGTACTTCGTTTTTATATTGTCAGTGATTTTTATGTTCTTAGTGTCTAAGTAGCTGCTTAGTGGGCGAGCGATTGCTATTAAAATTAAAAAAGAAGGTTGTTGGTTCATCCATTTTTGGGTAATAAATTATTTAAGGAGGCCAGAGGTTGAGTGTTGTAACAATAGGCCCCCTCTTCTTAGCCTGCTTGCATTGCAGAATTAGAGTTTATCAAAAATTAGAGTCCCATAAGTCCCAGTTTTTAGCTTTGTCCACGCATGGCAGGGTAGACAGACGGAACCTACCGTTAAGACACTCCGTTACCGCTTTTCATCCAATTATCAAGACATTGCGTTATTGAGACGGAATCCAACGCCGCGTTAAGAACGGAGAAATATAAATAATTCCAATATTTCCACTATGTGGCCGCCGTGGCACGTTTGTCTCCTAATACATATTAGTAATATGTTTTTAATTTTAATATACATTATCGTTTATCTGAAATAAAATCTGTATAAATTTTATGCGTATTTAGTTATTTACACCAATTAGAAGCATGTTAAAGGTTATTTTATCGTCTCAGTATGTAATTGATCCATAATCGTACTTGTTTTTTTTCTCTCTAAATATTTTATTGAGGCCGTCATGGCGCAGGGGCTCAGGTATGACTAACGCGACGACTCTGGGTTCGATTCCCACTCGGGGGAAGGAATTGTTATTTATAAATACATTTACGTAGTAAGTAACAAGACAAAAGCGTGACTTTGAGTTCCTCTCCTTTAAGAAAATTAGGTGGAGAGTGGAGAATATATTTTATTTTGAATTATTCAGATTGTATAAACAACAGTTCTGTGCTTAAAAAAAAGAATAAAAGTATCTAGAACATATTTTACAATTTATATATTTACAGTTTTAAGCCATCGCCAAGTATTCCACGTCGGTCGTTAGCATTGGATTTGCTTATATCAAAGTAAAGCAAGCTCTCGCCAACTACATACTAATATAAGTTTTTTTACGTTCTGGTGCACATCAGCACGTCTGTCACGCGCGAATTACTCCGGAACAGGTTCTAATGAGTTTTAGGTGCTCATTGTAATTAAAATTAAAAAGTTAACTTTTGAATTTTACTGGGTATTTTTATTATATTAAGCAAAACAAGGTTGGCTGAATGTTAATAATTAATCATTTTGTGCTACACTTAGGCTCGTGTAAATATTTTTTATTATGGTGGCAGCCTCACGATTTTATTGTAGGGTCGGCGGCACTCAACGCCGTGCTTTGTACGTTGTATTTAGTTACCAACTACCGGAGGAAATACAAACATTTCATTTTCCCAAGTGAAAATCGAATCTACAACCGTCGCCTTTACTGCCAGATACCGTGTTAGCGCTGATTGATAAATTAAGTAATTTTACCAAATAAGAGAAACAAAAATATTTCAAATATTTGCTCAAGTGTAAGTATTGTATACGGTCAATATGCCAATTAAATGATGTCTCGAAGATGTCTATTTCCGTAATTATATAAGAAATTATATATAACATTTTCATTTATATATTTTGCATCTTTATAAGTGTAAAGATATATAAGAAATAATTTTCTTTTCATACTATCATGATATAATAGGAATGTAATATAAAGCCAGCATCCAGCCAGCATATATTAAAACTTAAACTTATTTCTTATCAAAACATACCAAAACACAACTGTTCATATGTATGTATATTTAGTTTTAAAAACACAATATTATCGATATTCAATTATATTTGACGTAAAATGATTTCTAATTTACATTTTATGTAGAGATAGCGTTGAGCTGAAGCTCGGCGCGGGGTCGTTGAACCCCTCTAACGGCACTGTATTTGTGCGCACGCGCACGCGACGCCAGGGTTAAGGTCCAGATACGATAACTTAACGTGGGAAACGGGTCTGTTCAATTTTTTGGTCTTATCACGAAATATCTATATATAGCTTTAGAGATTGGGGGATAAGTTTAAAAAATCTTTCCTTTTTCTAAATATTACTCGTTATTTCAACCCAATGTAGTTGTTGTGGGAACCTACTGGGCGAGTTGTAGGTTCGATTGCCACAGGTAATGAATTATTTTCTTTTTCTGTTAAATTAAAACAAAGTTCGACGCTGAGTTCCAACACTCAACACGTAATATTACGAAAATTGAGATGAAAAAACGAAGAGTCTTAACACTAAATTTTCTCTCTCTGCGGAGAAAAACAAAGATGCACCATGTCTACAGTCCCTGCATACCTCTTTCGCCTCATCCACTGTGATCAACCTCTGATATGCCGCCTTCCGAGGGGTCCTCATGGTTGTTATGTGACTTTTATTCAGTATCATTGACAATCCTCTGGAAAAAAATTTATGTTTTTCTCGTCAGCTGCTTATTTGCCATTTCTGCCATTAAAAGATAATCCACCATTCTTTAAAATAAGGATAATTATTTTAAAACTTTTTTATTTTTATAGATCTCTTTTTTGCACACTCTGATTCATTAATATATTCAAAATATGTTTTTTTCTTATACCGTTATATATAAATCACTTTCGTTATAACTGTTACGTTTTTGACATACACGCAGAGGGAAGCTGGGAACCTAGTGTTAGGATACTCTGTTCCCATTACAACATTTCAATTCCTCGCTCTGAAGCCATTGAATATTAAGTAACGGCACTCAACGCCGCGCTTTACCTGGTTAACTAAATAAGTTAATTTAAATAATACCTTTTGCATTATTTAGTCTAAATTATTACCTATTAAAAGCCAATGCAATCCTAATTAAATTCTTAAAGTAATAACCAAAAAATTCTTCCTAATTCATCGACTTCAGCCATCCCAAAGACTCGAGAACCACGGGACAGTAGACCAGATAGTGTTTAAAGCCTATTACCAAGATGAAAGGGCTTATAAACAATATACCGTAGCCTGCAGCCTGTAGGGCACTCAGTCACATTCAATCTGAAGTACTCTTCAAACATCTTGACTTCATTTCTTTTCCCGTCGATGGGAAAAGTGGTTTTTTTAATTCACTTGTTTATTCACTTAGTGATGTGAAATGGGAATCTGTGTTAGATTTTTTCTTCACATTTTATAACGCCCATATTCGCCCACAACGCTATTTGTTTCCTATTTTCTGCCTAATTTTGGACTGGTGGTCTACGCCGCGCGATATCTTGTTACCAAAGAGCGATATAATAATAAAGAGTTCAATTCCCCAAATGAGAATCGATCATGCATAATGCAGCGTTAAGTTTCGCCAACCACAGAACAAAGGTTAAAAGCTTTGTTTAGTTGCGCTGTAAGCACGGTTATCCCAGATACTACTGATTAGAATCGGCTTCAATTTATTGGGGAAGGTTGTGAATATATTCATATTCACAACACGTTAATCGGCTTAATGTAAAGTTGTCTCACATAAGGACCGTATTTAGAAATCGATCTCAAATTTGAGGTAGTTTGAGAATATCTATCTATATAATATATATGAAAAAAAAAGAAAACAGCATCTCAAGATCGACCTCAGAGTTGTGAGCGGCCTATAAATACGGGCCTTAGTTAGTAACCAGTAGATACTTCCGCTTGAGCACTCGGGCGGAACCGCAAACTAAAATAGTCTAGAATATGATTTGGTATTCGAATCCGATTACTCCGCTTGATATCCGTGAAAATAAAAAAAAAATCAAATATTATGACTTACTGCATAAACAAGAAGCAAAGTGTACAGAAGCAAACTTGTTTAGAATATTCGTGGGAGCTTTGGATAAAATGTTTTATAATAAGGATAGGTATTATGTACTTACTGTTCAAGTTATTTCGGTATTTAAATTATCGAAAATTATTCAAAATTATTTAAACTATATGGTTTTTATCTTCGCTTTAGGTAGAGGGAACCCAGTGTTGAGACACTCTGTCCCCATTTTCAAGCCAATTTTTGCGACTTTGTGTGTTGTGGCGAAACTTAACGCTGTTCTTTCTTACCAGTGCAGGGAAAAATAAAAAAAATGAAATGCTCATTCTCTGGAGAGGGATTGCACCCACAATTGCCTTTCTGTCAGATATTGTTCCACTGCGTCACGACCGCCGCAAAGAAGATTATGTTACTCCAAATTTAATTGCACATTTAATAAAAATAAATCAGCTTCACGCTGTATCCCGCACACAGCAGGGTAGGCAGAGGGAACCTAGTGTAAGACACTCCTTTTCCCACTTTCTGCCGAATTCTGAAGGCATTGCGTGTTAAGTGGCAGAACTCAACGCCGCAAATTGCACATTTAAGATTTAAAGATTAAATTTTATATATAGTTAATTTAAATATTTATCTGAAATTATTGAACTAAAATAACAATTTTTTATTGAAATTTTTTTAATAATATGAGGCTGTCGTGATGCTATGAAACAGTGTCTGACTGTAAACGCGACGCTTGTGGAATCGATTCCCACTCGGGGGATATTCAAAGTATGCTTTTCGCCCAATTTTCGAGACATTATTTATTGAGTCGGCCCTCAAAGCTGTTACTAAAGCGAGCGATATGACAAATGAATTCACCCCAAATGGAAATCGAACTGACAATATATAGGCCAGTCGTGGCGCAGGGGCACAAAATGTGACTGTAAAATCGATTGGTTGTGGATTCGATCCCCACTCGAGGAGATGAAATATTTATTTAAATTTATACTTCCATTTCTTCGCTCTGGTGTCGAGGCAAAGCGCGGCGTTGAGTACCGGCAGTCAACACGCAATGCCTCTATAATTTGGCTGAAAATGGGGAACGGAGTGTCTTAACACTAGGTTCCCTCTGTACCCTGCTGTGTGCGGGATATAGGGTGAAGCGTGATTTATATATTTTATTTATTTAACAATAACTTACAATAAAAAAAGAAATACAAATCATATAAGTTATTATAGTATAGTATAGCTATAGCTGTTGATTTACGATGTATTCGCGTGCAGCATTATCTCTATCGGCGGTTTGACGCGGGATGATAGCCGACTTCCGTCGTACTCGCCACTTAGCTGCATCTTAGCCTCGACTAATTGCCTTGTGTGCCATATTAAATATAGTACAGTTAGACTGGGACGTTTCTAAAATATAGTGATTGGAATTATGGCACGCAAACTGGTATTAGTGGGTCATTTTATAGTCTTTTTTTTAGATTGATTGCGGTGTTGAGTTCCGCTTTCCTACATGCAAAATCTATAAAAAAAGCATAACACTAGGTTCTCTTTGTCTACTCTGTAATATGAATAAAGTCCACTGTTATGTAGTAATAGAGTTATGTCTATACTAATATGATAAACTTGACGTGTTTGGTGGATCGCGCTAAGCTCGGAAACTATTGGTTCGAATTAAAAGGTCCTTTTTTATAGTCCATTAATCCATATAGCCAATAGAGGAAGGCTCTATTGGCTATAGGAATTAATAATAAGCTATATAATATAACTAGCGGCCCGCCCACGGCTTCGCCCGCTTAAAATACATGATTATTGATTTAAGCAGAATTGATTGACAACTATAATAAAATAAAATAAATAAATAAATCAGCTTCACGCTGTATCCCGCA
>DWQW01008201.1:0-14191 GCA_018249695.1 Heliconius erato demophoon
CTTTTCTTGCCTTTTCCATAAAAACGTTTATACCGCAAAGTAGTGTAGATAAAGCGAATATATTTCAAAATATTCCACTATTTGCCCGCAATCAATATATTTCTGTCAAATTTTTAATTATAAAAAATCATGAGGAAACTCCTCAAGGGCATGTAAGAAGAGATTGATAACAGTGGACGACACAAAAGAAATATGCAAAGACCTTAATGTTTGACGATCCACTCTCTGTGGACCCGCCAGGAATAAAGCATGAAGCTAACAAAATAATTTTAATACATTCAATCCTATTGGATTATAACTTCCAAAAATGATCAAATTCATCTAATCTAGTGTTCCGATTGCGGCATCGCTCGCTTAAAAACTATACTTAACTATACTAATATAATATGCACGTATTGCACATACAAACCATCCTATTTGTTAGTGAATATCGCATTAATATCCGATGTAATGTGCAGACAAGAAAATTTGTGTGTCTAGTAGCAATGACAGCTGTTACGTCAACCCTTTACTGTCAGTAAGTGTTTCGCAGGCTATTGGCCGCCAACAGACTACCAATACTCTCTACTTGCCTCTTGCCTCCTGTACTCTCGTAATAGTTACATGATGTACTACTGTGTATATGTATTACTGTGTGTTAGGTTTTCTGAACTTTTGCGCATTATACACTAGGGAAGTAAATGATAAAAATTAAGAAAAATCCTGAAATGAAATTGTACAAATATCTACAGCTAGCTGTAAGTGCAACAGAGGGTGGTCATTATATGTAAGACAAATGAATGAATGACTGAATGGAATGGATGAATGTATGAAGGTTGAGTTATAAATGTATAACATTATAATGTCCAACAGATGCGAAGGTTCAGTCAGCTTGAGTGTGTGCTGCGGACCGCCAAGGAGGGAGAACGTGATCCCCTCCAGAAGCTGTGCCCCGTCTGCAGCACCACCCGATCCTCGCTCGGAATGCTGTGGACTGGACAGCTCCAGTGGAAATAAAATATTTGGTAATTTTCGAATTAATTTAATTTAAATGAAGCTATTAAACCGGATTGATCGATTGTAATTAGCTTTATATATTTTTGGAAACTAGACCTTTCAAATATTTTGTATGTGACCACGGATTACAGTTTAAAAGTTTTATTTAATGGGTAAAAATCGCGAAGATCAAGGATTGATTAGACATATTTCTTGTAAATATTAATTAATTTGCAAAAAAATTGTCATTATAATTTTCATATGTATGCAGTTTATCGAAGGACAACGTCTTACTGATGAAGCTTTATTAGTTCTCAAGTCACTGGGAAAAATAAATATTCCAGAGATAGTCTTAAATAAAACAACATCTTAACATTACATTTCCTCAGCTTACTTTGTGGTATCATAACTGATTCCCGAACACCTTTGAAATATTATTTAATGAATAATACTTTGGTTCGTGATGTGTCTAGCGGTTTGAAAATTTTATTGTTTTAGCTGTGAGTAGCAATGTTAAAAAAATAAAATTTGCAACACACGAATTTCATACTAAGCCATCAGAAGGTATCTTTCCAATAAGATAATTGGCATCAGAAGGTTATACAAGTAACTGAAATCTCGACAACCTTGCGTTGATATTACTCAAAGCTCCTGCAAAGTCCTATCTCGTTTTCCATTATTACTGTTCACTGTCCTTAGTAATAATAAAAAGAAAAAAGCGTAAGGGCACCGCCCCGCTCCTACACTATGAATTCCTAATAATCCGCGGCTGCAACAGTCGTTATTAAATCATCCGAGACGTTTGTGCGTGACCATTTTGAAGTTACTTATTACACTTGTTTATATTAATGATTCGTGATGTTGATTGATTTGTATATCAGTACGTCGTTGGATCTAGTATACTACCGTAATGCGGCCAATATATTAAATAAACGCACGATACAACCCTGCAATCGCGTCTCGAGTATTTTCTACGAGTACGTTCAAGCAAGGTATGATAATCCTAGGAGGACACTACTACATACGCATGAGACGAGCGGACACTACTACGTAGCTTACGCACTGCCAGCACATCGCGAGATGGCTGATGGATGGTTGGCTCAGTTACGATATACTAAATTAATGTAGCTATAACAGTTCGCGAAAAACCCGCCACGTCAGCCTGCGCGACGTTAAACAACATTCGTTATTGTAATTTTTGTCAAAGCCAATGTTAGGAATAATGACCAAAATGGATATATTCAAAATGATCTTTTAGAGCCATTTCTTACCCTAATTTAAAGATTAAGATTATTAAAAACAAAAATTCCAAATAGATATACAAAGTTGTACAATGCCCGGGTCATACAGCTATTGCACTAAACGATTTAATGGGAAATAATTAAGTGAAAACCACAATGATAAATGCCAATAACATTATAAGACATAAATCATTTAAACATACTTAAGTAATTGGTCGTGTGCGTTTACGATAACAACGCGATTCCAACTCGATTTCTTAATATATTGTAGGGTTTTTTTACAATACGTAATCTTTCTAATTTGATGTCTGTTAAATTAATTAACTTGAACCGAATTAATCGTATCTATTTAGTACTAGTGGGCCCCGCGTGGCTTCGTCAACTTGTTCAACAAAATTATTTATTTTTTTATATCAATTACTTTTAGTTATGTTATAACATTATCATTTTAAAGACAATATCCATACATTGAAAGCTAAAGTTTTAGCTAGTTCAATAAAACTACTTATTCCGCAGCAATATTGTTGCATGCAACTCTTTATTTTGACATCACTTTTTTATTAGTGAATCGATTGAAATGAAACACTAAATGTTAAGTGGAGTTAGCAAGAATTCAATAGGGGAAACTGCATTTAAATTGATTAAGCCGTTTCCGAGATTAGAATGAACAAACGCACAGACAAACAGACTGTCTGTTTTGGGTTCTATTAGCTCGTGATAACATTTCTTTTTTCATATATCTCTTATGTACCAAATCACCACACCAATCCCTCCGTACGATTTTATATTATAAAAATATAGATTATACAAATAGTAAAATTATTATTTAGTATTATAAATGTACACGATTAATTTGATTTAAGAGTTTCATTTATAATGTGTAAAAATAGCAAACATTATAAATGAAATCTATTGATCTATATCTATTGATCTAATTGAGACAAGAATTAGTTTATTCTCAGTCCGAGAGATTCTTTTGTGGAGATCATATGTCTGTATTATTAGGGTCGCGTCTTGTTTCATTTGACAAAGAGTGTTAAAAACTATTAAGTACGGTATAATCCTATATAATACTTAAATAGTTGGAAAAACTTGATCAAAGCAAATACATGCACAAAAAATTAAAACAAAAACACACGTTCACATTATTACAATTTACAATATTAATAAAGTAAATCAATTTCTCAACGTAACGTAATAAATATAATATATTAAACAATTCGTTTCAGGTGGTAATATGACGGCGATCGATCAGTATCCGTGGTTGGCCATGTTGGAATACATAGGGACGAAAGACAGTAAGCTAAAATTGCTTTGCGGCGGTGTTTTAATTAGCGGTAGATACGTACTCACCGCTGGTCATTGTGTGACAGGGCCAGTTCTTAGAGTTGGCACACCGTAAGTATTCCTCTATATAATAAATTTAGTAAAAAGTAAAAAGCATTTCCATTAATGTTCTTGATTGTCTTGTAAGAAGTCTTTAAAATGGAAAGTGTAAAACGGGGTGTATCACAGCATCAGGTTCTGCTTAAAAAAATAGATTCTTAGTAGTTGCTAGTTCCACTCCCAGTGCAAATGTTATTAAGATGTGTATCAATTATGTACTTCCAAATTCAATAGTTAACACCTCGAACAATAACAAAAACCAAAAAAGTAGTACTACAAAATTTGTCAACAAAACTTTTACCACTCTTATATATACTTACAAAAAGAATATATTTAAACCAAAACATAATTTACATAGCATTATCATATGTATTAGATATAATCATCTAAACCTTAAATTTCAGAACCAACGTACGACTCGGTGAATACGATATAAGTACACAAGGGCCGGACTGCGTTCCAGTGGAGGGAGGCGGCGAAGACTGCACTGAAGGCACAACTATTATACCTATAGAGAAAATCATTGCTCATCCAAATTATGATCCAGCATCTACGCTCAGAAGGCACGATATTGCAATACTGAGGCTCGAGAGTAATGCGCCGTACACTGGTAAGAATTTATGGTAATAAAATACATATGATAATGACATATGTATTAGATATAATCATTTCGATCTGACCGACATAGTGTCTGGCTGTAAACGAGACGATGGGTTCGATTCCAAGTTAGATCTATTTTCATGTTTTCTTTCCTGTAACAAGACGAAGCGCAGTATTGATTTCTGCCGCACAACACGTAATGCCTCGTAAATTAGGAGGAATGTGAAAATATTTGAGGAAATATTATCATTATTGCTAAGATAATATCTCACATCTATAGTCCTGTGGAAATCTATACATTTAATTAATTGAAGTAGTTCCACAAGTAGATACAGATATCTTCTATAAAAAAAACTTTAATATTTTTAAAGCAGCTAAACTGCCATTGTTATGAATACAGACAGCTAGATACCATAAAAAGTTGCCTAGACTAGTCTCGGCATACATTTTCAAACTTAGTACTCTCAAAATAAACTTTAACTATATATATAAAATCTATATATAAAACTGAAAATTCGAATCGAAGATTTATTTTAGTGTCCATCATTGACAAAGTTATATTACATGACGGTTCAATGTAGCCCATAACGTTGCCAGATCCAGGCTCATAATTTCCGTGACATTTCTGCCATGTCACGAACGAAATCAGGGGTTTGGTCTTCAATCCGAGATAGAACTACTTTGTTAACTACCTAATTACCTTATGGTTGATATATTTTTTTTATTTTCTTACGTAAATTGTCTAACAAAAATATAATTATACATTTTTTAACGTACCTATTTGAAGCTTAAATATTAAACTTTAATTTAATTAAATTAGTATTAGGCCGGTCGTGGCGCAGCGGCACGAGGTGTGACTGCAAAACCGACTGGTTGTGGGTTCGAATCCCACTCGAGGAGATGAAATATTTACTTAAATTTATATTTCCATTTCTTCGCTCTGGTCTCGAGGCTAAGCGCGGCAATGAGTTCTGCCACTCAACACGCAATGCCTCCAGAATTCGGCAGAAAGTGGGGAACGGAGTGTCTTAACACTAGGTTCCCTCTGCCTACCCTGCTGTGTGCGGAATACAGCGTGAAGCTGATTTTTTTTCCTTTTTTTAGATTCCAAAAAAATAATTCGATTCATCAGGTTAAATGGTTTCATTTAAAATATATCTTTTATTTTTCTTGTTTAGACTTTATACGACCCATATGTCTGCCAATATCTGACATCGCGGCTGCAGCAAACTTGCCTATAACGCTTTTCGCAGCCGGATGGGGTGCAGTTAGTGATGTACAGAGCTTCAGTAACACTAAGCTTCAAGTGGATCTGCCATATAGGAGTATAGAGGTAAAATATCATAACAATATAAATATATTATTTGAGGCCGTCATGGCGCAGCGGCATAGCGTTTGACTGTGACATTTGTGCGTTCGTAGGTATTTGAGGACCGAAATATTTTAAAACTAATTTGAAATTGCTTAACATGCGGAGTAAACCGTGTTTGAAGCTAAAAAAAATATAAGTGTATAATAATTCAAGAAAGGGTTGAAAACAAGTGACTTTTCACTTATATATCCCGCATAACACTAGAAATACATAAAAAATAAACGAAATTGTGCTTAATCAGCATAATCATAGTAAAAAATATATAATAAATAATAATAAGCATTTCTCTTGAAACTTGAATACTCAACTTCACTAAGCATTATTTTAAATTTAACTAGTATCAAGTCAGACTTTATACTAGTGCTAGCTCCAGTGATGCCAACTTCAGTAATGTATTACTTTCCATAGATTTAAGCAGCCTATTCTTCACACCAAAAATGTTCAAAAATCATTTTATTATTTCCAGGAATGTCAACCAGCGTATAACATTTCGAGGCGACAAGTTCCTCTATGGCAGGGGCAATTGTGCGCCGGGGGTATCGCTGGCAAGGACTCGTGCAAAGGTGATTCGGGGGGTCCCCTGATGTCGGACAACGGCAGGATCTATCAAGTCGTGGGCATTGTGAGCTTCGGACCAACGCCGTGCGGTATTGAGAACGTCCCCGGCGTTTATACCAAAGTGTTCCAATATTTACCGTGGATAAGAAGTCAAATTAAACCTTAGATAAAATATGAATAATAGTATAATTGTTATATATAAGACTTTTTTTAATTATGTATAAAGATTTTTTTACATATCAAAAACTTTGACTTGTGTATACCAATATCATTTTCAGCTGTTGCCATTAAATAATTACGCTTAATGATCTGTGTAATGCAGTGAAACTGTGTCTCACGTCTGGATAGATTATGGGTTCATTCCCCACTTGTTTTAATTATTTTCTATTCTCCGGTCATCTCCATATATTTAAAACTAAAAAGATTTAGCTATTCAATAAAACAGTAATTTGTGGTAATTTTGTCATACAAAACATTATTTGAATTGACATAACTTTTTATTTATGAAGACCGATTGAAATAAAAGAATAGCAATATGTAAAGGGAACCTTACCAACGAACAATAGTGAAAACTGCGTTTTTAAAATAATTATATATGTAGAATATCTAAGTAATTTAGGTATCATATGATAATAAATTTTTATATTTAATTGTAATTTGTTAATTACAATTAAATAAGTATAAAGTAGGGAACGGGTTTGTCTCGCAACTTTGACTTCGGTTCCGACATGTCGAAGCTTCCAATTGAAATAACATCTCCGACTCCGACTTTGATTCCGACAATGTTTAATCGAAGGTAAAATTGAAAGATCCGGGATGGATGCCGCGGTGTATAGACAAGTTTAAATGTTTGAACTAATTCATCTCTTTTTGAGCGTGCGTATTAGAAATGTCCGATGTTTTCAAAATTGTTAATTTGTTTGATTATTAATAAAGTTAAGTTAGGTATTTTGATGTATTTGAATTATTTCTTTGGAGAAAGTATACTCACAAAAAGGATTACACTTTCACCTTGTGAGTACATGCTTATATTCTGACTCTCGACTTCAACTCTGGTTCCGACTCGGTTCCGACTCCCGATCCGACTCTGACTCGCAGGCAGATAAATTGAATTGAAAAATTCCAATTTCGGCTTCGGTTCTGTGGAATCACTTCCATAACATGCTAAATACAAATAAATTTAATAAAAATCGTCATAGTGACATTTCGAAAACCATTACATTCAAAATATGATTCGGTAACACTTATCTGGCAAATATCTACCAAATATCTGGATTTAACGCCGCATAACCGTCGGGGAAACTCTTACATACAAAAATATTATTTAGATATTTTCAATATAAAGGCATAATAAACAAGAAGTTTGTTTAACACATGGATTAAATAATTTAAACAAGAAAATAACATATATTTAATAACAATTTCGAAATAATATAAAACATATTACTCAATGACTTTATCATGTTCGTTTACGCACATACAAGACGTACTTACGTGCTATATGCTTCTAAATAAATATAATATATTGTATTGTAAACAGGAATGTGGTGAATGAGAGACGATTAATAGACATAACAAAAATTGAGTTTAGTTACATATCGTCTGCTTTGAGTCTAAACCTGCTAAATCCGTTTTTTGTCGTTATATACTCGTACATTTTTATACTATTCGAAAGTAAAAAATAAGTTAACCTTTATTTTATTTCAAAAAGGGTATACCCTTTTTTATCAGCTTCACCCTGTATCCCGCACATAGCAGGGTAGACAGAGGGATCATATTGTTAAGACACTCCGTCCCCTACTTTCCACCGAATTTTTCGAGGCGTTGCGTAGAAATACAAATCAATTTTCGACATTATAAAAAAAATCTAATAATATACGTACCTATACGTTTACACTCTAAGCCGACAACTTTAAATATTGAAAATAAAATATGTATAATGATCCTTATAAATAAATTGAATACTTTTTAAAGCTTTCTCGAGATTCAGTGGGATCGCGTCTGAATACGATTCTGATGGTTTTTTGTATTATTAAAAAAAGCTCTATTCATGATATCTATCTCTCTTAATTTTATATATTTTCCTACTTTGAGACACCACAATACAAAAACAATTTTGATTAAATTTTTGTTACTTGTCCATCTGGTCCATACTTGTCATTAGGTAGGTAGGTACTTCTTTAATTATAAAGTCGACATTTTTTTTATATTGTGCTCTGTTATAAAAGTATATATGTAGTTTAAGGAGATATGTATAACGCAATCTTTAAAAAAATAAGAATTGTTATAAATGTTCAAAGAAAATAGTACGTACAAAATATTATTGTTTATGTAATAGAAACGCATTTACAAAATTGGAATAATAAAAACAAGCCGGGGATATTATGACAAATTATTATTCTGTCTTGATGCAGCGACTGTTGTGGGTTCGATTCTAACTAAGAGAAAAAATATATTTCTTTACTTTAGTAAAAAAACACGAGGTGTTTGAGTTCCGCCACTCACGACGTAGTCTCGAAAATAGGCGAAATGTGGGGAACAGAGTGTCTTAACACTAGGTTCACTCTGCTTGCTACCGTTGATGTCTGTTTGTCTGATGATTAGTCGTTTGATATTGTTTGTAAGTTTATTATTGGTATGATCATAGAAAAAAAAATTAGGATTCTCCAACGAAAGTTGACCTCATACCAATAATTAGAACCAATCCCGGTGGATTGGTTCTAATTATTGGTATATTTCGGTAAATACTAAGGAAATTTTGAAAAAAAAAGGACAGGTAGAGGAAATTTAGTGTTAAGACACTCCATTCCCCACTTTTTTTTATGGAAAAGGACAAGGCAAACGAGCGTTCGGGTCACCTGACGGTAAGTGATTACCGCCGCCCACGACTCTGTGCAACACCAGAGGAGCTACAGGTGCGTTGCCGGCCTTTAAGGTGGAAATAGGGGCGCTTTTTGAAGGTATCCATGTCATTTCAACCTGGAAACGCTGCCGCGGGTAGGCCATTCTACAATTCCGTGGCGAGTAGTATCCACATTCCGCGGAATTCTGGAGGCATTGCGTGTTGAGTTGCAAAACTCAACGTCGCGCTTTGCATCGCTAGCAGTACGAAAAAATGGAAATATAAATTTAAATTAATAGGAAATTTTTAAAAATTATATTATTTTCATTTTTTTTGTAATATTTAAGCAGAAATAGGCGTGGTATTCTGAAGTTCTCGTGGGGTCGGAATTTAGCCGGGAAACTTGCATTAATCCTGCTTGCGTAAAAACTTATCGCCTACCTACATAGGCATATAAGTGGGAAATAACTAATCACTTTTTTAAATACCAAGAAATTACGATGAATAAATAACGATGAGGCGAAGAGGGCAGCGCGGGGGCCGCTAGTTATACAATAAAATTAAAGTGTCTGTGATTTCAAAATAACCGTGTTTTTCCAAGTGCAAATAGTAAGTTGTTTATACGACACCAAAACACTAACAAACGCTGAAATATATAGATACGAAATAACAAAAACTTTTTCTATTAAATACGATAACATATGCTAAGATTTATTGAGCATATATATAACAGTATATGTAACCATATGACAATATTTAACCATTTATCCCTGAATGCACTTAAATAATCTTATAGTTAAAGCGGACGAAGCCGCGCAGGGGCCGGTAGTAAATGAATATAATTATGAAGGATTGTCATAAACAAATTTAAGTAATTTCCTTAACATGTCATAAATAAAGCACAGACACTTTATTTTCCTTCCTGTATCAAATATGAGGTAGGTATAGTGTTTAGAATTCACAAGAGACTGTTAATCCATAAACTTACGTAGAACGTTTTGAAAGTTAGAATTACACGGTGCTAAATTAAGCAAAAAAAGCCTCTTGTATCATATTTAGAATACTTAAATAGGTACATAAAGCATTTTTTTATATAAGTTATTACTTGCGGCTTCGCCCGCCTAGCTAAATAGAAATAACTCACACATGACACATTCTCTGAGCCGTCGTGATAAAGTATGCCTATAGCGTTTCTCGCTCCATGGACTATACAACACAAAAATATTTTTTCAATTCAAACCATATTAGTTCTTGAGAATAGTACATTCAACAAAACAAACGCTTTATAATATAAGTACTGACTATAGATTTGTCATAGCCAGGGCTCACATCTAAGATGACTGCTGATTTAAGAAAAAGAGTTACTAGCAGAGAAGTCAGTAAAGATTATTGCAAATTAATTTAAATAATAAGGCAGGCGTTAAGTTCCGCCACTCAACACGCAAATCCTCAAGAATTCGGCGGAAAATGAGGAACGGAAGTGTTTTTACACTATGTTCCCAGGTTCCCTCTGCTTCCCCTGCTATGAGAAGCTAAATAAAAAAATTAATGAAATAATTATTTTATATTGATAAAAAAATATAAGTATAATAATGACATTTGTCTCTATTTGCACCAATTTATTGATCATTAAACACAAATTTACATCTTCGAGTAGCCTGACTCGAAGATGTAAATTTGATGAGGGTATTATAGACAAATCACTGGATCAAAATAGTGTTTAAAAAAATCTTTATATTGTAAAATAGAAAATTTGAAAATAATAAAAAGCGATAAAAAAACCTGTTTGTTATTTAAAATAAGACAGCTAAATATGAGTTAATCCTTGAAGGGTATTTTGTAAACAAATATAAGGATTATAAACTGTTTTACAGTAAAGTTTGAAATAACCACCGAAAATTACATACTATAAACTATTTTTAGATACCATTTAAATGTGTCACAAACGCTTTTAATATCACTCATGCTGGCGGGGAATCCCCAATAGTTACAATATTGTACAACAATAAGTAAGTATAAAGTTTTAAGTATTAATTTAAATATTTAACATATTATTATTATTTTAATGTGGGTTAATCGTACAAGTCTATTTTATAAATCGACAAAAAAGAATTCTAAACTGTTTTACAGTGAACTTTGAAATAACTACCGAAATTTGCATACTATAAACTATTTTTAGATACCAGTAAAATGTGTCATAAACGCTTTTAATATCACACATGCTGGCGGGGAAACCCCAATAGCAACAACATATTGAACAACAATAAGTGAGTATAAAATTTAAAGTATTCATTTAAATATTTAATATAATAATTATTATTTTTATTATTTTAGGCCGTCGTGGTTATAGGGCACAAGACAGCGACTGTAACCGCGAAAGTTGTGGGTTCGATTCTCACATTCCCATTCGTAGGAATGAAATATTTATTATTTTCATTTTTTCCTCGTTCTGTCTAAATAAGTGATGGCTTTTGATCGATCCCTATTCGGAAAAATAAAAAACATTTTCATTTTTGTACTCTGATATCATAAACTGCGATATTTAGTTATGCGGTATGCCACTTATAAATCGACGCATCTAAAAATGATTAAAAGGTGGAGAGCGGAGTGTACTTACACTAGATTCTCTCCGTCTACACCGCAATATTGTATATATAGATATAAGAAACTAAGGAACATAATAATGTTATATATGTTTGTTTAAGTTGTACTCTTAGAAGTAACAGTACATCGACCTTTTGCGTATAAATAATGAAAACTGTAAATTTAAATATGTCAGTCATAAGTAGCGGTAAGAACGTTTTAAATAAAAATAAATTGGGGTCCTTTAGGTGTACCGTTTTCATCCCGTACACTACAGGTATATTAGTAGCTAGCTCATACCTACGGCTCCGCCCGTGTTACAAAATAGAAATAATTAAGATATATGTATGAAGAATTGTAAGTGCCAAAAGTAACTCTGACCGCAGTAGCAGTAGTAGGAGTGGGTTATGTAAGAAGCCTTTCCCGTTAAATTGACTCCCTATATAAAATAAAACAGTAGTTTCTAAGATTAGTGGATTTTTTTTATTCTCTATCATTATAATATTAGTATACAATGCTATCTAAATAATTTTGACATAAGAAGATGTACATATCATATAAAATATTTGTAAAAACAAAAATCCCGACTGCATCAAACTAAAAAGAAAATAAACAAGCTCAATAGTTTATTAGGATTAACAGTCGGGACCTCTTTAAATTATACGGGGTTCCTGGTAAAGATTTTATTGATTGAAGAATTACTTATAGGTCCCGACTGTTAATCCTAATAAACTATTGAGCTTGTTTATTTTCTTTTTAGTTTGATGCAGTCGGGATTTTTGTTTTTACAAATATTTTTTATTTTTCATTTTTTTGTTAGAATTTATTATAGTAATGATAATCATGATATACCTTTTTGAAATCCTGAAATTGAGCTCTTGAGTTCGATACCTATATTGTGGTATTCGAACCAAAATTTTTTTTTTCACTTAGTGCAATGGCGTATCACAGCCGCCATGATTATTTTTTATTAACGTCACCTATCTAAGAACACTTGGGCTGCTAATACGAATCTAACGATACCTCAAATATGTAAATCCGTCCAGCGGTTCTGGAGATACGAGGTAATAAAGAATATTAAATACATACAAGATACGCGCGAAAAACATAACCCTTCCTTAGCAGTCGGGAAAAATACCGTAGAAATTATAGCATAGCCATCATGCTGTATCACGCTGACTTTAATGACTTTAATATCGGTTTAACTGATTTGATACGACAATTGACAATATTCGGTTAAACTTATATTTATAAATATTTATAATTTATAACTATTTAACGGCAATATAAGTTATTTATATTTTGTATGTGTGACAATAGAAACGTTTAAGATCTTTCATGGCGTTAAACGCAAAACATTTCATGCTGTATAATGAAAATATTTAATATTTCATTTCCTCGAGTGGGAATTAAACCCACAATTTATCGCGTTTACAGCATAACTTTAAACCGTGTGGCCTGCAGAAATAGTTAAATATATATAAGTACTAAAAAAAAGTCCGCGACGCCTCTCGTGTCGTAAGTCACAATAAGGTATTTTGTAAAAAAAAAATATTAAAAATTGCAAGGTGACATTTGGCCAGTTTTTATTTTGCATTCATATTGAAACTTACGAGTGAAAGTTATTTCATCATCAAGGTGATTTTATAAAGATGAGCTTTTGCTTTTATAGCATGTCATTTAAACGTATAATTTACGAGAATATGTAAAATTTTATAAAATCAACGCTCTGTTTATGTCCCCGAACTTTATCTATGGATAGATCTGTGCCAAAATAAGCGTAAAGCTAAAACACGCTGTTAAATTCTTGCACTAAGGATATAAATATCTAATTTTACAAATCAGATCGCATCCCTATCGACGACCGCAAGCCTAGGTTCGAGTCCCGCAGTGGTCGCCGCCAACGACACACTCTCGAGCAGCTACGTAGTGCTTGCTTTATCTTTAGGATAGAGTATCCTCTGTCCTTCTCAACTAGTGTACTATAGGCCAGTAAGGCTACCAGCACTAATCTCAAGTTCGAAATAAAAAAAACGCAAGCGCTTATTTTTTTATTAACTTGAGTTAATAAAAAAATAAATTAGGTTCTATCCCTACTCGCAAATGAAGGTTATGTATTCTCTGGCGTCGTTGTTTTCTATGGATTTATTTGGTGAAAATTGGTTGGCTGTTTACTGATTTGGTCTAAGTTATAAAAAAGGTGTTGATTGAATATAATCAATCTGTTGGTACGTAAGTGAACATTTTAAAAAAGTTAATTAATTTAGTAAATTAAGTTTTGCAGCAGTAATAGCTTATTTAGCAAACAGGCTTTCAATTCATTGATTTTTGATTTTTGATCAAAAACATTGGCCAGTTTTCACGCAAGATTTTACGCAAGAAGAAAAAATATTTAAAATTTTCATTTCCTTGCTCTAGGAAAAAGGCGAAGCGCGGGGTTGAGTTCCGCTAAATTATAACTCAACGCGAAATGCCTCAAAAATTCGGCGAAAATGGGAGGGCAGAGCGTCTTAACACCAGGTTGCTTCTGCCTCTCCAGCCAATAGCATAAAAATAGCTATATTAAATTAAATAAGTACGTACAAAAATATATCAAAGTTAAATGAACTCCAAATGAAACTGATTTAATTGCGT